>JAECUM010028675.1:0-66225 GCA_016617855.1 Megalonaias nervosa | reverse complement strand
TAATAATAATAATAATAATAATAATAATAATAATAGTATTCAGTGGATGCTATTTGTTTAAGAACCAAATACATAGCTGCCAACTCTCCAGGCTTGCAAGAAAAGTCACAAACAATGTTTCAGCATTGGTAGCTTGCAGGTCTTCCGTCGATGGCTTTAAATATTCCAGAGCTGAAATCTGCTGGAGTTCTTAATTTTCCCAACCTCAAAGTGCTTTTTGCTACCAATGTGCTTCCTCACATCATCTCTGCCCCCATGCCCAATGCTAAAATTTGTAGCACACTGTGTGCAAAAAGCATGATGTATATTGGTGTCTGACGGCTGAATGCACGGGCAATTTTTGGTATATTCCAAACTAAACTTTACTTTTTGTGCAATACATTTCTTTTTCCTTGGTAGTGAAGACATTTTCAATATCGATGCCGAACGATAATTCAAATCAGCTGGCGGTGGATGCACAGAGCAAAATTCCGGTTAGGCCCCAGTTTCTCTCAAAAGCATTTGTAAAACTACTCTTATACACATAGATTAAAACACGCTAAAACACTTGCTACCGGGCCAACTGTATCAATTGGCTATAGTTCTACTAATATCGCAACCAGCAATACCAGACCGTTTCAGCAACTGCCGATATCGTGACTAGCACTTAATGGGAAATTGGTTATTTTATTAAAGATTTAAAATAATTTACAATTGGGGAATTCATGATTTTATTTGCATGTGGCGTGAATCCACAAATCGCTGAACAAGTCGTGAAATTCACGCCAAAATCGTGAGGGTTGGCAGCTATGCAAATATGAAAGGTGAACCTGCATTCTGATGTAACCTGTAATAAAATATTCAGTTTGGTCTTTTTCCCTTGGGTGGCTGCTATTGACAGGTTTGACTGTAGACTTATATTCAATTTCCCTGTATTGTATCTGACAGTGAGAAAAATACAAGTACTAGTCACCAGAATCAGTGACATTACATTTTCTTATCTTGAAAAACCTTTACCACTTAAAATATCAATATACCAATAAGTTAACACATCAAAATTTAAAGAAAAGGCATCATAATTCAGAGTGCAGGTTTTCAGTCAAAACTCAGAGAAACTCCACTGAAATCAAAGACATTAGCATCTCGAAGTGTAAACCAAGATCTTCCATTACATATCATTACATGATTCCCATCAGAGATGCTTTTCTATGAGCTAACACAATATCTTGTGATTTTTAAGAATTCATAATACCTAAAAGTCATGATATCATATTTTTATTGTGTTATGCAGCAGTTAAAATGGCACTGTTTCACCGTACTGAGTCAAACTGAATTTTGAGATGTTGCCCTACATCAGGTAACAAAACAATTAAAGATCTTTACTCTGGGTAATATTTTATATGAACCAGTAAACCTATAATAATGACCTCTGCTTCACATCAGTTAATATGAGATTTACCAGTTCATAAAACTTAATATGTATGGTACCTTAGAATAGCTCAGATTGGAACCTCTGTCGGCACACTATGGTGCTGGAGATGTGGGTTCTAGATATTTGCAGACTGATGCATGTTACACATGGTTAAATATGTGCTAGTTACATATAAATTTAGCATCAATGGTAACTTAAGTATGTTTTATAAAACTAAACCCAGGTGACATTTTTATGAAGTTAAAGCTACTGAAAAAAAAATATTTTTATTATACAGTACAAGTTCATTGTATTTCTCTCATAGGCATTTTTAATGCCCTTCTAATTTTACAACTTTTCCCAAAATTTGTGATCAGGAAAACATTACCTCCAATAAAGCATCTTCTGGCAGGTCTGTACAATGGACTGCATTCTTCACTTTGTCATCACCAAAGAGGGCTCGTAATGTCCGAGGCCGTAGGTGACGAGCAATTTCCTACAGATCAAAAAGAAAGTGCAAATGCATTATGCTTGCTACATGCAGGCAAGTCTGTACAGTGGACTGCTTTCTTCATTTATCACTAAAAAGGACTCACAGAGTCTGAGACCAGCAGAAAAGTGACTGTTATATCTCACTTCCCACTAACATGGGCTTGACAATTTACCCTATGACCAATTATACAACACTGGCTGTTGCTAACAATGGAGATTTATTGGGGTTTATTATGTCATTAATCCAATTACAGTGAAGCCTGTCTATTAAAGAAGTCAATAAACCATAAACTGTTTGTTTTGATGAAGTTATACTATCTATCAACCAAAAATGTTTTGTAACTAATTATTTCAGCTGATTCTCTATTAACTGGTCATACTTCTGGTACATAAGTGAATTCTCTCCAATTTGATAATTTCTTTAACATTACTGTGTACATCATTCTATTGCTGACCGCATGACATCATGACACATCAAATCTGATGTTCAAATTTAAGTACTGCATATAAACACCATGGCTTGGGAATATTTTGACTTAGTTCTCAGGGAAACATCAGCAGGATACAGACTGACAGAGTGTGAGAATGAATATGACTATAACAAATGGAAACACAGCCCTTCAAAGGGAACACTAACATTTAGGGACGTACGGAAGAAAACTGATGAGCATTCTTAGTGTGTTGATTTGTCAGTAATGATACACAGAGTATGCTGTTTCAAGCAAAACATGTACTGATCTATTATTGATAACACCAAATAATTTTCTATGGTAGATATAAATAATGCATTTCAATTTAACATGTGATGTTCAAATTTCCTTTTGTATTTTACGTTATAATTGTGTTGTCTGTGTGAAAGACAAGACCCTTTGATGTTTTATGTTATAATTGTATTGTCTGTGTATTAGACAAGACCCACTGATGTTTTATGTTATAATTGTGTTGTTTGTTTTTTTTGGACAAAACTCTTTGATGTTTGATGCAATAATTGTGTTATTTTTTCATTAGACAAGACTCTTTGATGTATGATATAATAATTTTGTTGTCTGTGTATTAAAGAAAACTCTGATGCCGGTGTTTGACAATAAATGTAAATGAGTCTTAAAAGTGTGTTTACTTTCTCCACATTGCTCTCACGACTCTTGGGTTTAGGAGTTTGATTCTTCATCATCAAATTCTGAACCTTGGGAATTTCAGCCAATTTTCGTTTCAAGTCCTAAGGCAAACTCTGTGATGATTAGGGGTGTGCACTCAAAAACTGAAATTGCCACATAAATGACTGTATTATAATTATGTACTGATACATATTGCTACCAAGCTGTCAGTGTGATTTACCAAGCCTAAAGTTTTATTATAATAAATAATTTGTCCAAACAAATGATTTTTTTCCTTAGTGTGAGAAGGATTGTGTGTATGTTCAGATAAGAGACAACAGTTTGCACCTAAAAGATAAATAATGATGACAACGTATTTCGAGTGGAAAGATTAATACAGTAGTCGATCCATAATATTTCATGCTATCAAAGCATCCACAGCACATTGCTAATGAATTATAAATGCTATGACTATACATTCAAAGCCGAAATAGAGGTCTTTGCCCACTTAATGACTGTAAAGTCAAAATGACTCCAAACTGAGCTCTTTGTCCATTTAATGTATAAGAGCTGATTATTCACTTACTTATTTATTTATTTTATTTACTAATTTATTACTTGCTTTGAGGTGGTGGTAGTGGAGGATATGAACTGCCAGTCAAACAGGGCATTTGTGCATTTAATTCTGTGAAATATAATGTTTTAAAAGGGAAATAAAGATATAATACTTCATGCTGTTTTCTTTCAACCCATATTGTCATACATTTGATAGACCAATTCAAGTACAATGGTTTCATGCAAATTTGTCAGCTAATGTTCAAAATTCTAAATTTTTTAATTTTTTGAAAATCCGTACAATTTTGGTAATGGGATCCAAAGCAGTACCATGTTATATCTGGAACTACATTATAACAAAACATGTTTTAGTTAGGAAAGCTATCTTAAGAATCACAACTTTTACTTAAGAAGAAAACAAGAAATATATTTAATGTCAAAATCCAATATAAAACAGAAAGCAAAGGACCTTGTTTAACAATAGAAAATTAAGTCAATACTTATTTAGTCTGCATTGTAACTCAACACAGGCTTTGATAAACTTAGGTAAACTTTCAATTAAATTATGAAATAAAATTATATACGAAATCATGGGTCATACTGTTACAATTCTGCACCACTTCTCCCTTCATTTCCTTAATCTCTATAATCCCTTTTTTTACTATTATTGTCCTTTAATAGTGCCCAAATATTTCAAACTGGGCTAATACCAGCGATGTGACTTGGCAAATCTAGGATATGGATAATTTTTATTAACCAGGTGCTTGTGTAGATAGTAATGTGTTTGGTGTCATTAACCCATTGAAAGATTTAGGAAGGAATCATCATAAAAACTTGTGCTGTTGGTAAATGACATCAATTTTCATTTAAAATGTCCACATAACACTCACTTGTCTTATTTTCTGTGAATATGTACAAATGGTGGCTGCCTGCAATGAAATGGCAGCCTCATATGAAAATCAGGACTCTGTTTTGGAAGTATCTTTTGTCCAGATTTTGATGTTGTTAGGATAAAGCCAGACAGTTCTTTCATCAACGAGGAAAATACTACCTAGTCATCATAGTGATGCCCTAAACACCAAGCTGAATGCCTCACTTTTTGCACTAATGTCAACATTGCTGATGGAATTCAGTTTCTTTTTTCTTGATGTACTTGATGCAGTTTAGTTTCATGGTCTCAATAAAAACTTTCCCTCTGAATCATCTCCTTCATAAAGCTTTCAACTTTTGTCAGATCTCCATGACTTACAATTTTTATAAGTTGCCTGCAATCTGAGTTGAGTTTCCTAGGCCTTCCTCTTCCTTTTTGGTGTTCTATTACCTGTTCATTGTGTCATTGTGACTATTCCACATAACTCCGTACAAAATGCATCTGGGAATTATTCCATGGTTTTGCAATGACTTTTGACTTAGTTATTCCTTGTTTGATTTTTTCCTCAATTAGTTTTCTGCTCTCAAATGCATCCATTTTCATACCTTCACTCACTAATGTAGTCAACTTATTCTCAGGGGAGGCAACTCTAAAAAATAATCTTGATATGGTAGTTTTAGTTGCCTTCATTGACACAAGCAAATTAAGTCAGACTATCTGAGTTTGCATTTCTAACAAATAACATTATATAATATATTAAATTATTCTGAATCATCTCTTGAAAAACCATCCAACCCATACAAAGATGCAGAATTTATGAAACTGTGCTCGAACTCTGTATGAATAGCACAAACAGAGCCACTATTATGCAAACATACATTTACATGTCATTTGTTATTTTTATACTTAAGGGCATTACAATACATTATATGTTTGCCAAGTTATGGAGGTCAGAAAAGGTAGACATATGGAAAGATGGAAGATAAACACGATTCATAAATGGTCCTTGCATTTCCATAAAAGGCCCTTACAACACCTGCAAAATGTGTTTTACACAATACAGCTGTCTAGACTTTCTTATAACTTACAGGATCAGCTGGTCCAACCATTTCTCTGAAAGCAACAGGAGCATTTTGTGCCCTGATCTCCATCGCTATGCTAGGTCCTGATGTCAGCTCATTTACCATAGCATTATACTCCTGAACGACTCCCTTGTAAACCTCATAAAACTCCTCTGCATTAGCTTTCTCCATGAAAAACATCTGCAGCATGGAAATCTCAAAACCAGCTTCTGTTATGGCATTGATGATTTTTCCAGCTTTACCTAATGAATAGAAGAGAATAACAAATGATTCTAATTATCAACATTAAATATAGAAAAATAAATTCACATTATACATCTAATAAAAACACCTCTCTAAATGAGAAATGTATTATCATTTGCAAGGAACACATGGACAGATTTAAAATACAGCTGTTTACAATATGGAGGTGCCAGCTCAAACAAATCATTGACATTTGTCCTTTCTTTTCCACATCTCTCTGTCTCACACTATGGAGAAATTCTAGGCCCAAAGAAAAAGTTCACTAGAAGAAGCTGTTTATTGCATTTACAATGCTAGCATTTTTCATGGAGTCAATTTAGAAATGTGTCCAAAAACATGAATGCTGCTGCAAATTTGGCATGATTAAAGTAAGGTGAGGGCATAAAATACATGGAATAAATGAATCAGCAAAGCTACTTATAAGGAGACCACTGTGTATACTGAAGTGTAGGATGGGTGTGGCTGTGACATGTTTTCTTATTATATTTCTCTCATGACAAGCCTCATGATAGGCCCAATTAAATCTTTCACAAACCATGGGGATTATCAAAGACAAAATTATCTATACAGTAGTGTTAGGATGGGTTTGGCTGTACCATGTTTTCTTATATTTCTCTCTTGACAAGTCTCATGACTGGCCCAATTAAATCTTTCACAAACTATGGGGATTATCAAAGAAGAAATTATGTATACTGTAGTGTTAGGATCGGTTTGGCTGTGACACGTTCTCTTGTCATCATATTTCTCTCTTGACAAGTCTCATGATAAGCCCAACTAAATCTGTCACAAACTATGGGGCTTATAAATGAAATGAAGAATTGTGTATACTGTAGTGTTAGGATGGGTTGGTAATGACATGTTTTCTTGTCATTATAATTCTCTCATAACATTTCTCATAAGCTGAATTAAATCTTTCACAAACAATTTGGTTTATAGAAGAACATATTGTGTAATTTAAAATTTTAGCTTGCTTCTGAATTACTTCTACTCA
This sequence comes from Megalonaias nervosa, assembly GCA_016617855.1. Classification (NCBI taxonomy): domain Eukaryota; kingdom Metazoa; phylum Mollusca; class Bivalvia; order Unionida; family Unionidae; genus Megalonaias; species Megalonaias nervosa. The sequence goes on along the minus strand of JAECUM010028675.1, from coordinate 59,507 downwards.
CCACCAAGAACAGCATGTGGTTTGATGATGCAGCATGTGCAATCGTCAAATTTGGCAGTGTTTTTACGAGAAGGCCCAACACTGGGAAAGAAAAACTCCAGTTCCCTTGCTGCTGATGCCACACCATCAGAACCATGACAGGCATTCATGGTCTTGTCTGTGTGTAAAAATAAAGAAACAAATAAATAAATAAACACATAACTGAAATTAAATACACAAATTTATAACTTGAACATAAATGGATCCAGCATATAAGGCAATAACCAAATAATTGAATATATTAACATCATTGTGATACTATGACCAACACTGTAAAGCAGGCAACCTACAGCTTGCTGGCCAAATTTGGCCTGTGCCCTGATTTTATCTGCCTGTTTACATCATAGGGTGTGGCTTTAAAAATCTTATATCAGAACCATGACCTTGAGGAAGTTGCATAAGCCGAATGTCTAGCAAGGTTGTGATAAATATTTTAACCAAATTTTACAGCTTGCATCAGAATATGGATACACATTTTATCTTGAGAATTAAATGCCACTTTCCCAGACCAAACATCAACTTGTCCTAAACTATAAAATATAACTTGTTATATAAAAAATGAAACAAATGAATACATTTTGAATTCTGATGTCTGTTGTTGTTTTTCCTTCAAGAGATAGAATTCAGCTTTAAAATTTATATTTATTGTGTATCTCATGTCTTTTATTTTGGATAATTATCTGTTCCCCATCTCATCACCAGAATCTTGGATCACCAAATTCCCTCAAACAATAAACTGTTTATGGAACATGTATGCCCTGTCACAGTGCCTGAAGCAACCTTAAAAAACTTAACCAAAGTTTGATGAATGGGCAGCTATAAATAGGTTAACACTGCATGCCCCTACAACTGCATCGAAAAAAAATGTTTTCCTCTTTTTCTAGTAGTCTTTGTACTTTCTTCATTTTAGATATTTGCAAATTAATTGATACATTTGTTGGTTTTATGATAAAGTACTTGATAATTTGCCCCAAACAGCTGTAGTAATTCAGCATATACTACAAACATTTGTGTACCTATCTAATGTGGCAACTTTTTGATGAGAGGTACCAGTGCAAGTGATTAATGTGATCATTGTCGAATGATGTACTGTAGATCAAAATCATTGAATGTGTGGTTTTAAAGGTACAGATTGTAATGAGACTGTTACAAGATTTAGCATAATGTACTTAACAAGTTATTTATGATTACCGGGGTTTATATTTTTAACATGCTACAAGAAAGCAAGCATAAAATATTCACTTTTCTGGCACTGTTTCAAAATAAGTCACACAAGTCAAGTAATGGATTTTCACACCCTGGATGAATAAATCTGGACTGTAATGCAAAGATAAATTCTATGGGAATTGGACACTAATAATAAACCACAGCATCTGGTGAAATATATTTATTCCTTACCCATGTTAATTTGCATTGCTGGACAAATGATTACACTTTTTATATAACCAGAAATCTTTTTGCAAAAATAGATTTTTTCATACCCTGTAATTTTTACATATCATTTTAAAAGACATTTATTTTATGTATTAATGTTTTCTGACACAATTTCTACTATACTAAGACAAGAGAGGCAGATTAATGCTGCTTTTGAAAACTTGAGAAATGGCTTTCTTATCATCCAAAATAGCCTTGAAAAGTTACAGGTATAAACCAATTGTTGAAAATTGGAAGAACCATGTCTAGATCACTGACATTGCTATAACAAATGATATTTTTAATACTAGTTTAAAATGCAGAGAAAAAAAATCAAATTGTAAAAACAGAAGAATATATCACCCTTATTAAAAGAGAAAACCATTAAAAAGTCTACAACATGATAATTTTTAAACTAATTGTTGATTTTCATTGGTAGTAGATGATGGTAAGAGATTAACACATGGCAGATTGTTTTGCTGCATTTGAAAAGCTGTATTTTTTAATGTTTCCATTTTCTCAATAACTGTTGCAATCTAGAAGTAACAAGGCAAATAACGTTACTTTGCATTCATTAATGCATAAAGTGTGATTACAATGTTGTGTGACTTATGGGATAGCCTTACATTGTATATGTAGGTGTGGTTGTTTGGACTTTGATTTTTCATTCATACGTTTGTCCTGAGACAATGAATGAAACATCTGTATGTTTTGGGACAGACAAGTGTTTTGCCATCTAAAACCATGAAAATATGGTAAGTCCCATATATTACTGACCTTTTCCAAACCTAGCTCTGATGCTGGTTGGGTTTTCTTTTCTAGCCACAGCACTGTCTGTCGGACCAAGGAGTTCTCTCCATCGTCCCACAGTTCCTTCACCCATCAGCTCAAATGCTATCACAGGACCACTTGTTATATAACTAAGGAGATTGCTACAATGGTACAGAGGTTGCTTCATTTTTAACCAAAACCAAACAAAACATCTTAGAATTATAAATCTAGTGACATACAATAATTTTGGGTACAGATCGCTAAATATAGACTGTTCATGCATGTGCACACACAAATACACACATAGAGAATCTTAGTGCATACAAATGAAATGAATGCAGCAAACAAAACAATGGTGAATGACAGCATGAAAAGTCAAAATAGCAACAAATTTAATTTGATATTGCATCCAACTCTTGTTACATTTAAATATTTCATTTTTCTCTTCTGAAGCCCATTAGATATTAAAAACAGTAAATGAAACCTTGATTAACTCTATTAATGAACTGATATACAACGAAATATTACTTGTATTTATGTAAATATAGATATCAAAAACTGTTCTGTTTTTGTCAACAGTACAAAATGTGAAGTGACAGTAAACAATCTTCAAAATGAAGAGTGGGTACATGAGAAAGCTTTCCAGTAGCTTCTTGTGGGTCAGTGGTTCTTTCCAGGGTTTTTCTGGGTTCTTCCTCCACCATTTATACTGGCCAACATGTATAGCCTATCTTGTGCTGAAAAATGGCGTTAAACCCTACAACAACAACAACATCAACAATCAAAATGAAGAAGTTTGGTATAATGAAGTTACACTTCCTTTCCTACAATGTTTCTTCTCCTAATTTAACTAGAAAAAAAACTTCAACCATGGTATAAAAAACTAATTTTAAAAAACCAATTTGATATGCTGATTGAATGATACTGAACATACTGCATATACTCACTTTTAAGTTGAGTCGAACTGCAAACAAGAAAGATCCTGAGCTTCCATAACATAATGTGTCTACAGATCAGGGTCTATGTCATTTGTTCTACTAATTACTCCTAACAAACTGCACAAACCCAGATCTACCAGTGCATTATGCAATGGCATATCTGGGTCTGTGCAGTTTGCAGTTGGACTCATTTTACAGGCAAGTATAAACAGTAATAGTAGGGTTATATGCAAAGGGACACTCACTCTAAGAAAGGCTTTCCCTGATGTTCTTGATAAAACTCAAAAGCTTCATTTCTGTTCAGGTGACACATCTTCAATTTTGTTATCTTCATGCCACTGATGTATATCAGGTCCAGAATAGAGCCCATCTTGGAAACTGCATCAGGTTTTATCATCCCCAAAGTTCTGAAATAGGAAACAACACAGATGAACACAGAAGACTGATGGATAGTCAACAAGTTGAAAATATCTTTGCACATGTACATCCATCAGTTGTGTAGCAACTGCCTAAGCAACCCTGCAAACACCACCCAAATTTCCATCAAACATTTTTTATTGGAAACAGGGTCCCATTATTAAGTGCAGGGGATGTGAAGCCCAAAATTTCTTGCTACAACACTGACATACATAAAATTATTTCATGCTTTAAAATGCACGAGGAGTAAATAACTCTGAATAAGAATCATGTACATACAGTGGAGCTGTTCAGCACAATCTGTTCCTTATCTTAAACCAAACCACACACACACACACACACACACACACACACACACACACATTGGAACTGTGAATCCACAATCCATTCCTCATCTTAAACCAAAACACACACACACACACACACACACACACACACACACACACACACACACACACACACACAGAAACCACAATCCTAGGAATCAGGAACACATGTCCTCTTGTCCTGGGCAGGCTAAAATTGACTAAGTCAAATTAAACTTTGTTTCATACTCCCTAGGTCAAGCTGATGCAGATTCACACCATGTGAATAAATCTGAATGTATTAGCTACCTTTAATAAATTCTAAATTTCACTTAACATCACTTAGTGTGCATCAATTATAGCTAACTTCTGCCTACTTTACCTACTAGTTGTCATTCTAGAACATGTTGCAAATATAGATAACTCCATTTTTTTCACATGTTCCAGAAGAGAAAATGAAACTAAAATGGAATGTGGCAGTTTCATACCAAGACTTCAATTTCTTTATGGTGTTCAGATTTTCGGAACACTTTTCACTAATTTAGGCATCATTCTGATGTTTAGAAAATTTCCCTTTCAATAAGCTATCACACATCTTTAAAAGTCAGATCTCTAAGACATTCACAAACAGAATGACAAATTTTTGTGATTTTTGATTTGATCAAGCAATGATACACTTGCCTAGGTTACTGATATTTTCAAGACTAAAGCTTCGATACATTATCATGGCAAAGGGAAGACACTGGCAGATATTTTTTTATAAGTATATAATTACTTTTCACAGGAGAAATGCTGTCAACTTACATTAGAAATAATTATTTTAAGTGTCTTATCCAATTTCCACCAATGTTTACATAATGCATGCTGTTCTTGGTCAAAATTTAATTGGGGTTATGACCTAGAAATGTTCTAATTATTTTGGTCAATTAGCAGTATTCCTTTTAATGGCATCCATGAGTAGCTCTGTAGAATGTAGGTTTACTCAAAATGGATAATTTAGTACAAAAGTGGATGGAAATTGAGACAACTGGAATTCTTCTTTCAAATGTAAGTTATTGATATTTTTCCTGTGAAATGTTAATTACATACTTATATAAACATCCACTGCCTCTTTGCTTTGGTGTGGCAATATATTAAAAGCAGCATGTTCTTGAAAATACAGGTGATGTGGGACAAGCATAACAATATCTGATCTGATGAAAAGCATTAAATTTTGCTATTTTTTGTTAGTTTACTTCTAATGTATCTAACTCATAACAACGTTCGATAGCTGCTTGAGAGAAACATTTACTGACAATAAAATGATTCTTGAACGCTAAAAGGTATCACTGTAAATGTGATTCCCAATAAAATATCAAAGGCTATGCATTCAAGTGCAATATCTTGAGTTACAAATCTTGTCTCTTATTATACGTTCATCTAAAAGGCCATGTATTAGAACACAAAGTTTTGACCCATTTTAGCATCAAACACGAATCAGGTACCTGTGGTGTTTTTAGTAAAGTCTTAGCAGTGTACTGTGTTGAATATAAAGAGGACAGGGATGAGTAACTATTGCAACTCACTAGTCCCAGGAACAAGTGCTTGAACAAAACTTTCCTGAGCCATATAACCCATTCCTTACCTTACCTTATACCAAAACACAAACATGCACACAAATTGTAACTATGACACAATCCATTCTTTATCTTCAATCAAAACATGTATACACAAATGGGAACTGTGTAATGCAATCCATTTCTTATCTGAAACCAAAAACACATAAACCCACTGAAACTATTTAACACAATTAATTTCTTATCTTAAATCAATACACACATATTTAAGGTAAGGAATATACATACATTTGTGCATACACACACATACTGGGGCTGTTTAACACAATCCATTCCACACCAAACTACACACCCACTAGAGCTGTGTAAGATAATCCATTAGTTATCTTAAACCAAACCACACACAAACATCAGCTGTTTAATGCAATCCATTCCTTGTCTTAAACCAAAACAATTTATATAACATTTCTGAACATCTTATATAAATAATTATGTACTTCTCTTTTTTCATGGTCAGTCTGTTTCTGGTGAAGTCATCCCCATAGTCCACAAAGGTGAGTTGTCGTGAGAACAGGTTTATTGTGCTACCAATGTATAAATCTTCCAGACCTATGTCATCTACTTTGGTTCTCTTCAGGAACATACGGTGATTTTTAATGTCAACCTAAACAATGAGACAACAATAACTATATACTTACTTATAAATCAAGTCCAAATGCAAACTGAACAGACCCAGGTCTGCCTCACATAATGTGGTGGCAAATTTGGGTATTTACGCTGCGCTAAGAGTAATTAGTGGGACAAACAACATAGACCCTGATTTGTCAGTACATTATGCAATGGCAGATAAGGGTCTATGTTGTTTGCAGTTGGATACAACTTATAAGCAAGTAAAGACAGTAATGTGGGAGAAGTATAACATGAAAGATTAATTAAATTGCTTCAAGAACTGTCAATAAAGAACTGAACACGAATGAATCTCTAAAGAAGCAAGTCTGTGAACTCAGTGTCATTCTAAACCTCAAAGATATATTCATACAGAGTCATTCTTTGAAATCTTTTTAAATTAATAAAATATGCATGATTTATTCCCTGATTTCCAGTGCTCAAAGAATTTTTTTTTAGACACAGGCCCAGGGCTCGTGACTTAAATAAACTCAAAAGCCCTGACTAAAATTCCTCAAGCCCGGACTCCAATTTCCACATGCCCAACATTTCCCCTATTTAAATATTGTCACACAAGGTTGCAATAGCTACAGTTAGAATATCAATTCAATAGGGTTCAAAGGGGTTTCAAGGTAATGAAAGTGTCATTAGTGTTCATCTCTACACTCACTAGGGACTGGATTGGTCCTGGTGTTCAAACTTCTCTGCTGGATTCTCTGAGAGAATTCAACATTTGTTAAGTGCATGTTTTTGACAGGATCAAAGGGATAATAATAATAATAATAATAATAATAATAATAATAACAATAATACTTTATTTATAGAGGGTGACTCATTAGTCAAGGACTATTCTCCCTTGAGGCCCATTAAAGGAGAGTATAACAATGTGCATTAATGAAAGATAGCAGTAATTACTGCTTATTTTAACATGTTTTGTATTAAAATACTAAATTCCATTATCTGTTAGAAACACATACATGCTCATGATATCTCTTCTTAAATACTGAAATATTTTCAGCAGATTTTACATGTACTGGAAGCTTGTTCCACAGAACTGTACCAGAGTATTGGAAGCTCTTTTTAAATTGCTCTGTTCTTAGTTTTGGTGCTAGATGGTTTCTATGTGATATTGATCTCAACTGGTATTGTGTTGAAAAGGCCTGAATAAGTCCTGAAGATATTCTGGTGCAGCTCCATATAGACATTTATATACATTATTATGTAGATTATATGGGTATGCAAAAATGGCATCAGAATTACCTAAATATTGTCATTTAAGTGAGGGAAAAATATTATTTCCAGTAAAAGAATACAGCCTTCTCCCTATGCACTCATAGGTTGTCAGTCCTGATATGCTTAAAAAATTACTCCTAGTAAGAACTAACCCCAAAAACCCCATGACAACTTTTGATTTTAATATGGACATTCTTATGGATGTACACAAACATTAGTGACCAAACTCCTGGACATTTCCAGTTTATTGGCATTTATGTTTTGCATACAATTAGTCAAATTAAAATGACTGATGATAATTACTAGATGAAAGAGTTAGCTTTCAGCTTCTAGTGTTAATCAGTTGTTGTTGTTGTTGTAGGGTTTAACGCCATTTTTCAGCACAAGATAGGCTATACATGGCGGCCAGTATTAATGGTGGAGGAAGAACCCGGGAGAACCCGGAAAGAACCACCGACCCATGAGAAGCTAACAGCAAGCTTTCTCACATAACCACACTGGCCGAGCCCGAGACTCGAACCCACGCAGACAGAGGTGAGTAATCAGTTGATAAGAGTATTGCAAAACTCACCAAGGTACATATTTTCATTTCCTAAGCTTAATGCTACACATCACCTTCTTTACAAAACAAATACAGCATGCCGCATGCTTAGAATTATATTTGGAATAATTAAAAGCAGCTTTTGCTCAAAATAATTTCATAAACAGATCAGAAATTGAATCATACAGAAGAATTCTGAACTGCCATGTTCTAACTATTTCCTGAGTTTTCAATAAAAATTCAAGTCACTTACTAAGAAGACTTATGATGAGCAGCTCGTGCCTAAATCTAAATACAAAAGAATGGCATTATCTTATATCATGTATACTGATTGAATTTGTGGCAACTGATTCAAAGAGAAATTTATTTCAATTCTGACAAAAACAATGTGGATGATGATACACTCCCAACCGTTCCTTTTTCTTGTACTTGAAATAGATTATATACAAAGATATTATTGCATTATTAGTGGTGTACAGCATTGCAAAAGTTTCTTTGACAGAAGAAAACATTTAATCCTTTCATGAGAAAAGTTGTTTTCTTTAAACACATCAAAGAAATAATGATTCTGTTCAGTTGCATTTGAATGGAGAATTTGTACTGTTCTTGTTGATTATAATTTGATAATAATAATCAGAATCTTAAATTTTAAGAGTTTCAAAGAGACGGGTGTCATGGACCATGGCTTCAAGTAAAAGCTTAAAGAAAAGTTTGGGGAGAAACAAGAGAAAGATAGCTGCATGGTCAAATAAGGCAGTGTCACCATCATGTCACTAGGAATTACCTATTCAATGGCTGGATACAAAGTCTAAAAACTAGTGACCAAAGTTTTATAGAACTTTTAAGTAGCAACAAATTAACATAAAAACAAACAAGTACAAACACAATTGGATAATATCAATACAAACCATTTCAACTGATTTATCTTTGCTATAGTAGAGAAACTGGTATCTTCTAACTAAAGCGGCAAAGGCGTCATACCACTCCACAATAAAACAGTATCTGTCATCACTTTCTGCCTAAAAACAAATTTCATTTTGAGATATTACTAACATACAAAAAATATTTAAAACTGTGATGTTGATCAGATTAAAAATTTGCTATAAATAATTTAAAGACACTTAGACAAACTGTATCCCTGCCTTGTGTTTGGTTTGATTTATGACTAGAAACTAACCTTGACATATAGAAATAAATGAGTATATGTAGCATCAAATGTCTTCTGGAAAATATGTCACAACAACGATCCTATATAAAGCTTTAATTCATTCAAGAATCACGTCTGTGCCATAAGGTTGAAAAATAAGCAATGTAAAAGTTCTTGATATTTAGCCAAGTAGCTTCTATTAAATCTGATTACTGTGAACTAATTACTTTAATGTTCAAAATGAAGAACTTCACTAGTAAGTCACTACAATAGTGTACTTTGTTTAAATGATGAAGCAGGTTCACAATAGTGTGGTCCTATTACTACTGTGGCTGCTTGCAACTAAACAATCACACCACAACAGCATAACAATGGATTAGCTGAAACAAAATCCTGTGATATCTGCAGTTTTCTAGACCTATCATTTTAATCTAAAAAGTTCTCCCATGTGTAATATATCAAGTATGTGCCTTTTAAGATGTGCAGTGTAGTTTATCACTTGAATGAATGTAACACTATATAATAAAGAGTGATTTCCCCTGAAATTCTCCCTCAAGCATTTTCATGAGAGAACTTTCAATGTTTAAGAAGTGGTGGAGAGGGTTATATAAATGCAGTACCTAAAAGAGTATCGACAAAATGGATTTAATAAATGCATGTCATAAATAACTTGTAATGTATAAAGATAAAACTTAACAGTTGTTTATCTTTGTTGCTGGCACTCTAACAGTGATTATACGCTATGACAAAAGCACCATATCATAAGCATTTGAACTGCTTTTAACAGCACAGACATTACCACAGAATACTGAAAACTGCATGTACGCCACTGTACAACTTCACAAAGTGCAATATGTAAAATAACTGGATAATCAATGCAAGTGTCTCAGTGATAATGAGGTACTCTAATGATAATGAATAAGTATTGAAAATGAATTAAGGATAACTCTGAAAAGCGAAATAATAGTTAAGTTATTGACGCGAACTTGTCTGTATTATCTAAAAATACTCTAACACTTTTACAAGATCATTTTCATTTGTGTGTGTGTGTGTGTGAACCAAATGCTGCTTTAAAAGTCCAAAAGACTGTTCTCCACTTATTGCGAAATATGGGATGAAATGAAACCTATACTAAATATTGTACAGGTACGCTGGTACTGTAATGACGATGGATTGTGTATGAACACGTTCGATCTGCAATTGCCTGTGAAGATGGATAAGCAACAAGGTAATAAACTCGCTATATCACAATAAGTTAAGAACTGAATCAACATAAAATAAAACAATGGTTATCACTCTTTGTGTAGATTACCATTCTGAGTTTTTAAAACGTCGAAAACGGATTCTTTGCTCAAGTTTTTTTCAAAACACACTCGCTTTGGCTCCCTACAGTTGTTGTTGGCAACAATTCCCGTTTCTTTTTGTAAAACTACCTGTGATTGGTTCATTTTATAACTTCCTTCAATTGACTGGTTCCATTTCAATTAGACCCTTTAAACCAGATAATAATGATTGTAGGTTAATAGGACCAGTCTAATTCGGACCAAATTATGGGCCCATTTGGACCATGTGAAATATTTAAAAGTTTCGTCTTAGATTAAATGCAATATTTAGTGGTTAAAATAGAAGATTTCGCATTCACTTATCGACAATGTCCCTGCTTGTAACGTTTTCATAATATGATATCAACTGTATGCATTTTATGTTTTTATATGTATGTTTGTAAATAAGTTAGTTGTAAGAGCTAGTACTATTGGGCTCCAACTGGAAATAAGCCGTTTCTGGAAAAATTGCGCGCAACAACTTGGAATTCCAAATTGTTGCGCGCTTTCTCGAGAAATTGCATGGTCGGTGGCTCTAACTTGGAATAGCCATTTCTCGAGAAACTGCGCGCAACGACTTGGAATTCCAAATTAATTGGTGGGTGTGTGTTTGTGTGTTCTTTAGTTTGAAATTAAGTTAAGTGCAAGAATAAAGGCTCCTTACTTTTGTAAATTCTAAGTACTACTCTTTTAATTATTTCATATCAGTTTTCAAAGATTTATATATTTATTTAAAATCTTTATTTAATCTGATTTTTCTTTTTCATGGCATTTTTTTAAAATAATTGTACTTTAAATATGTTTGAAAAATATATGTATTTGAAAATGTGTTTGAAAAAAATACTTGTATTTGAAATATGTTTTGTAAAAATATTTAATAAAATAATACATTTAAATTTTGATTTATTTCTTATTTATTTATTTATTTCACCACCAATATTATTTTTTTGTATTTGTAATTAGTTTGATTTTATATTGCTGGATAAGACTGAAAACGTTTTGTTTAAGAATGTTGCACAGAACTATTTGCAAAATAGTCATGAGGAAACTTATCTGATGGTAGGGAAATATTTCACAGTCATGAAGGTTACACCTAGCTGTTCAGTTATGTCTTAAGGAAATTTTCAGACTTTAGTCCTAGAAGAATAGCTTGGTTGTTGTTGTTGTTGTTGTTGTAACAGTAGGGCTTAACGTCATTTTTCAGCACACGATAGGCTATACATGGTGGCCAGTATTAATGGTGGAGGAAGAAACCGGGAAATCCCCGGAAAGAACCACTGACCCACGAGAAGCTACTGGCAAGCTTTCTCACATATCCACATTCGCTGAATCCAAGACTCAAACCCACGCAGAGAGAGGTGAGATGGCAGTGATCCGTAACAGAGAGCGCTTTAGACCACTCGGCCACTCGGGGCCCCAGAATAGCTTGGATGTAGGAAAGATCTAATTGGACCATTGCAAAGTTTCATCACTAAGAAACCTACTACAGACTGTTGCCTAATTTCCTAAAGAATTTCATGCAAAGTATATCTGAAAATGTATTAAAGATCTAAAGGTATTAATAATATCCCCCAAAGAGTTCTATTTCACAGTCAAGATTTTTTCCAAATTGCTGCATGAAGCCCGCTTGCCATTTTTGGAGATTTAATCATTTAAAGACCATTTTAATGGTAAGAAAGGTATTCAAGAAAGCAGAGAAAGAATATATGGAAAATATAGAAGGTCTAAAGGGATTTTCAAAATTGCCCTAAATTTCACTGTTATGGGGGTTATTCCAAGTTGTTGCATTATGCTTTCATGCCATATTAGAATTTAGTCCTAAAAAATACTGTTTTAATGAGAGGTATTCAGGGGAGTTCTTGCATAAAATGAATATTTAGAAGATATTAAACTTCTAAAGGTATTTTTACTATTTCCCCTACCCCCAAGTTATATTTCACAGTTATGTGGGTTATTCGAAGTCGCTGCACAATGCATGCACACCATGTTTGGAAATTTAATAATGTTAAAACCATTGTAAAGGTGGGAAAGGTCTTCAAGAGAGTTGCTGCAGATAAAGAATATTTGGAAGATATTAAAGGTCTTAGGATCTTGTTACTGTTGTCCCACAAAACCTAATGGGGTTATTCCAAGTTGTTGCATGATGCTTGCATGCAACATTTTGGAATTAGTCCTAGAAATATTGATTTAAAGCTACGAACGGTCTTGAGGGGAGATGTAGTACAAAATGAATATTTGGACCATATTAAAAATCTCAAGGGACTGTTACTGTTGCCCTGTAGGGTTATATTTCACAGCCAAGTTGTTACATTATGCCAGCATACCTTTTTTGAATTTAGTTCTAAAAAGACTGTTTTCAAGGTAGGAGAGACCTAGAGGGGAGATGTTGCATAATATGAATAGTAGGAAGATATTAAATGTCTAAAGTGAATTTTACTATTGCCACATAGACTTGTATTTCATACTTATGGGGGTTATTCCATTGGATGTTGTATGATGCATACATGCCTTTAAATTATTTTAAATACTATTGTATAGCTAGGAAAAGTCTTCAAGGTAGTTGTTGCAGAAAAAGAATATCTTTAATATATTAAAGGTGTGTAGGTATTGTTGCTATTACCCTATAGAGTTATATTTCTCTATGGTGATTATTCCAAGTTGCTTCATGCCATATTTTGGAATTTAACCCTAGAAAGACTGACTTAAAGGTAGGAAAGGCCCTGAAGGGAGTTTTTGCATAAAATAAATATTTGGAAGATATTAAACATCTCGAGGGACTGTTACCATCACCTAGTAGGTTTGTATTTCAGTTATGGGGGTTATTCCAGATTGTTTCATGATGCTTGCATTCCATTTTTGGGAATTGTTGCATGATCCTTGCATTCCATTTTTGGGAATTTAGCCTTAGAAAGACTGTTTTAAATGTAGGAAAGGTATTGAATGGAGTCTAGGATCAGTAGAGCTAATAAAGTATGCATAGAGTCATACCAATAAATTGAAATAGAAATTTGTGTTATTTAGATATCTTCCTTACATGAGTTTACAACAAATGAGTATAACATCTTGGTAGTGAAAGGTATGGCACCTATTCTTACAAAGGGTTACAGCGGAGAAATGTCTAAAAGAAGTCTTATGCTGGATTAAAGGTATTGTCATTTCATATGTGGTATAAATGATAAAACAACAACTATGTGATGATTTTAAGAATTTTATTTATGTTCTTATTTATAGTTTTATAAATATCAAACAAACAAGAAATCCACATATTAGGAACTAATTCTGTGTTGACAACTTTCCAGTATGATGACCTCAGCCTCAAAATGTAGATGCCTTTGACATCTATCATATGTATCAGTACCTTGAAGTTGATGAAGAAATAAAAGCTGCTTTAAATATTTTATCAAACTTGAGAAGGTGTTCAAAGGTATCCAAGTACTTCATTCAATATATATCGATATACATGCCAAGATGTACTGCTAGGACTTTATGGTCTTAAAGTCAGTAACAGAAAAGAGTGAATATCAACAGTTTTGTAAAATTCAAAAAATAATTTATTTCTCTAGAATACAAAGTTAAAATTTAAAAAGAACTTACAGTATTGTGAATTAAATCCCAAATGGTCCAAAGAGTTATATCACAAGTCTAAAAGTATAGTGTATTCCAAATAAATTCCAGTGGTGTTCCAAATGATTTTCAATCTTGAAAGTGCTGATGTACAAGCTGCCTGCAATAGCCTAGAATTGTGTTGATGTGCTAATAGTGTTGATGTATCACAATGATATTATCTGAAATGCCTCTACATGAATTTACAATAATCCCAAAATAGTCATTTAGTTTGACTATTATTGAGCCCTTTGTAATTCCAGTTAATTTAAATAAATAAATTATCCCAAATTAAAACTGAAAATAACTCAAGTTAAAGATAGGAATTAAGAATTTCTGTTTACTTATCCCTTTTACAAGAACATAAGACACAATATGAGGACAAGATTGGGGTCATTTTGGTGAAAATTTCCATCAAGCTGTAAAATTTTATTTCGAATTAGCTGAGGTCAGAATCAAAGCTGTGTCTAGAACTCAAAACCAAGTAAACACGTTTACACACAAATAATAATAATCTTAATATATACTCTACAACCACTGACTATGTAATATGTTGTTTATCAAAAAGACATTAGTCCGGTAGGCCCAAACTCCTACCCTCGGTTATGGACAAGTGTCAATCAAAAAATTAAATACACATATACTTATCTGCAAAAGTCTGCACACAAAACAAATTTAAATATACATAACAGTACAGTGAGTGATCTCTCTCTTCTGCCTCCTTCCCCCAATACAATATAATGCTTCCAGGCCATGTTCCAGTGATTACTGACTGATTATTCCAGGCCTTCTTACAGTGACTAGTGATTATTCCAGGCCTTGCCACAGTGAATACAGACTTGATTACTCCAGGTCTTGTTATAATAAATGAAAGTTGCAATTTATTCTCCTGAAGTTGCTACTAGATTTTTTCTGACTTTGAATCCTCTTGGGCACAGTCAAGAAATGGGTATGGACCCCATCTTCTCCTGGTATAGTCATCGATCCATACCATTTCTGCTCAATCTGCTAGTACAAGCAAATACAAGTAATGATTGCCAAGTCTTATTATGAAGATATTTTACTGTTAGCAGCCCTTTTTATCTTCCTATTTTACCTAATACATCTTACTTGACTTAAACAGATAAGACTACTTAGGGAGATAGTTTTGTTTGCTATTTAGAAGTACTTATGAAAAATGTATATTATTATCATTGTTATTTTGGGCCACCTACATTGTAATATATATATATATATATATATATATATATATATATATATATATATATATATATATATATATATATATGTGTATGTTTGTATATATATAGAATATATGTATAGTATGTACGATGTATCAATGATATACCACGAGATGTATAAATTTTTCATAAAAGGAAACGAAGCTTGCCGAGTTTTCTTTTAATGAAAAATTTATATGATTCATGTATCATTGATACAGCGTACATACTGTACATATATTTTATTTATATCACATACAAATATATATATTTGCCCTTTGAACGGGGTTCAGATTTACTACAGGCAGCTGTGTATTGACCTAGTGAATGAACTCCTCACATCCCCGAGTGTGTCCGCTACAAAATGTAGTTCTATGCCTTTTGTGGCTATTTACAATCACCTTTGCATATTGATAAGTTGATTGTTTTCTTTTTTTTGTTTCTATTTTTCTTCACATTGATTAAATTAATATAATGCACACTTATGATTTAAACATGAAAGATGGTTTTAATAATAAAAGTAGAGCACTATACAGTAAACACTTGGTTAACTACGCCATTCACATGAACGCCAAGACATTCACCTTCCGGCTCATGGAATTAATGTGGAATAGAAACGAAGTGAAATGACGAACCAACAAGAGGTAATTAAAATATTTTATTATATTTACAGATGATCTAAGTCATTACTCCGCTTTAGCAACAGTACAGCCGACCATAAACTCTCTCTCTGTGGTCGGTTTGACTTTAAACTCTCCGACTCTGTCTCTGTCTCTCTCTGGTCAGTTTGACATTAAAACTCTCTCTCTCTCTCTCGCTCTCATCGTGGGATGACAAAAACAAAGATCCTCTACGTTCGTCATTTCATAGATATTAGCCAGTATCTTGCTACGATGATCCAGATTGAGAGAGAGAGAGAGAGAGGCCTTTGGACATTTTCATATTTAATTAATAATAATAATAAATTTTTAGAACATTATAGTATGTTTAAGAAACAACAACAAAACATAACATTAAATACATCACAGTATGTGTACCACGTAACCAAGGAATTTACTGTATGATGGCGACTTGGTTTGCAACTTTGTATCATTGATAAACACTGTAGATAAATCCCAAGGAATGTGCACACGTATCGTTACGACGAACCATATTCATGTAGGTTATTTGGTTTAATTTCTATTTCAAGGTTTCAATCCAGCCCAAATTCCTTTTCTCTCTAACTCCACATTTCTGCATAGTTTGTCCATTATGCATGAGAGTGGAGGGGGAACAGAAATCAGAAAGGATTGTGACAAAAATGTATACCATATTAGATTCATTTAAAAAACGAGGATTATTAATACTTTTTATCGTTATTTTCATACGTCACTAATGATTAATATGTGGAAATTCATCACTGATCTAGAGTCGACTGCAGACGGTCGCTAGAATGTTTATATATGCGTATTACTGCGCTATGGGCGGATCACAATTTGATATACCAATAGCATTTGTATATCAAATTGCTTTATACCAACACTTTAAATGCCATGTCATTTTTAATGTATGTGGTATAAATATATATATATATATATATATATATATATATATATATATATATATATATTATCCTGACACCAGGCCAACTAGGTCCTAACCCTAACCTCTTAATGCTGAGTGCCAAGCAAGGCAGCTGCTAGTACCTTTTTTATAAGTCATTGGTACGACTTGGCCGGGGTTTGAACTCGTGACTTCTCACATCTGAGTGTAAATCAAAGTGAATGTAATTTTAAAAAATTGTTTCCATATTTAACCAATATAAAAAAATCAGTTTTTAAAAATTGCTTTAATAATTAGGAAAGATATAAAAATTCATATTTATAGTCATTGATACAATTTATACAATAAGTTACATGTACTAAGAAAACATTTTGTAATATTTAACTTCATGACTTCTCTTAAAATTCACTTGAAACTGTGATGAAAGTGAAAACAAAAACTAATCAACTTGTTCTTTAATTTTGCTAACTTCGCCGACGAATAGTTGCAGAAATCTGAGACATCTTAGGTCTCCCATCTAGTATATAAAATACATTCTTGTCAAAATCCCATGTCACACATTTACTTGTTGTCATGTATTTTTCCCTGCAAGAAAGAATTAAAATATGTCTCTATCAACATTCTCCATTGTAAAGGCACTAATGGAACTGTTACAAAAACCATTTAATTATCTTCAATTTCCAATGTGTACGACAATTCGGCCATGTACATCCACAGGGACGTACATGGCCGTATCATCACGTATCTCTAATAAACACTGTGACTGCAGTGAAATGACACGAACGCTGCCCCCCAGTCGAGCTTTACATACTCTGACCACAATCCTTAACCCCTGTGACCTGTCACGGATGTAAAACACAGGCTCCAGATACCAAAAGGAACTATGGGAGTCGCTCAGCTGATAATGAAAGACAAGATGTCTTGTGACCGATTACATTTAAAAAAAACTGCAGCACTCATATATAGTAACTACATTTATAATCAGTAACTTGGGTGAGTTGCAAATTATTAACAATTACTGGACATTCATTACGAATTTGATTTTGCAAATGTGACAATCAAGAAGCATATATTTTGAGTGGATTGTACATGGTGAGGCTCTGTAAAGGAAATAAAAATAAAGTTGGACACATCTACAATCAAGGCTTGTTATATCAGAATTGCCTTATTTATTATATTTTCCAAAGTTCAGTTTCGACTGAGGCGTGGCAGACTGGACAGAACCTTAAGTCTTGCACACATACTTCGCAACACACCAAATGACCACAAGGTACGACTCTCAGTTCTACATTTCTCTCCTTGCAGATCCTGCATATAGTCTGATCTCGTAGCTTTTTTCTCAAGGACTTCTCATCTGAAAATATAACAGAAAAGTCATGAACTTTTCTATGCCAGTAATAGTGCTTTTAGGTACCATATTAATATCTTACTGAATTGCTCAACTGAATGATTTCAAGAATATATTAGCAAATACAATGAGATGCTGAACAAATGTTTTTAAACTATGTTGTATATAAACATCATAGATGCATATATACACTGAATATATATACACTGAATAAGGCACATACATTGATATGAGAATATTTCTGTCATGGAATTGTGTGTATTTAATGTAAATACATTATACAAGAATGAAAATGTACTCGGGTTTCGTTACTGCATACATTTTTGGAAAAAAAACCCAACACAAACGCCAATAATTCTGTGCAACTAGTTTCGCATTTACTGTATGCTTCTTCAGGCACAAAATGTTTTGAAAGAAACAGATGATATTTATCATAATCTTCTTTAACATAATCTTTCTGATTTTCCTCTGCATCAGGCAGATTATGTTAAAGAAGTTGAACATCAATTAAACAATGAAAAATACTACAAACAAATTAAAGAAGACTCACATTACCCATAACTCATAAAAATCCTGACCATAGTTTACCTTTAAATTATCTAGGATGACCCATTATATCACGTTGTAATTCATATACTGAAGACCTATCCAAATTTATTGACAGTGTTTTACAACCTTTAATGAAATCACTTCCTTCTTACATTTAAGTCTATTCCACAGCAATCTGATAACTCAATCCTGGTATCATTAGATGTAACATCCCTATATACCAACATACCGCATACAGATGGTAAAGAAGCATGTAATTATTTCTTGATAACAATCCCAATAAAAGCACACTATCTAGTGAAGATATTTGTAAAATAATAAAACTTATCTTGGAAAATGATTATTTACAATTTAATAATACAAATTATATCCACATAATGGGATGGGCAATGGGAAGTCCTATGGCTCCTTCATATGCTTCCCTTTTCATGGGTAAATTAGACAAAAGATTTTCTTCAAAACAAAAAGTTTAATCCAACTGTTTGGTTTAGATTTTTAGATGACATCTTTATGATCTGGAACAAATCAGAAGAACTGAAAAAATTCATTGATCACCTAAATCATTTTCACCCGACGATTAAATTTACTTATACTGCATCTAGTATGCATGTTTCATTTTTAGATGTAAATGTATTAAAAAATATTGATAATACTATCTACTATATGTGGAATATTCTTCATGTCATGGAAACTAATATCCACCAATATGTGGAATATTCTTCAAGTCGTCCCATGTCATGTGAAAACGGTATACCATATAGCCAGGCCAAAAGACACATATGCATTATTTCAAATGATTGTCAATTACAAAATTCGTTGAATGAATTAAAAGCATATTTCCAAAATATAAATTATCTGACATATAATTGATTCTGTGCTGAGCAAAGCCTGTAATGTTACTCAACATGACGCTTTAATGACAGCAAAATGTTCAATAGAGAAAAATATAATTCCTTTCACAATACAATCCTTCATTACCTAATATAGGCCTTATAATTAATAAATATTGGAGTCTCCTAAATTTATCAAATAAAAACTCTGTAAAAACACTTTACAAAAATAAACCAATAGAAGACCCAAGAGTTTTGCAAGATTTTTTAATTAGAACTTAACTGACAGAAAATAAAAAAAGATTTTTTGTCAACTAAATGTTACAGACATTGGTGCTCTCAATGTACAATGTAAGAGAAAGTACTTACTTTAGTAGCTCCAATACAAAAGAAGTATTTTCTCTACGTTATAACACTAACTGTGTATCAACTGATGTGATTTATTTGATAACCTGTAAAAAGTGTAACATGCAATATGTTGGACAAACACTTCAACAAGTTTCTAAGAGAATGAATAATCATCGCTTTCATAAAAAAAATTATAGAGATCCTCAGTTCTTCTCTAATATTTCAATACATTTTAATACAAATAATCACTCTCTTCTCTATTTTTCTTTCATACCAATAGATATTGTGCATGGAGACATGAACAGATTGATAAAGGAAAGTTATTGGATTCATAAGTTACATACTTTGGACCAAACAGCCTTAATACCAAGGCACTGTATAAAATTTTAATAAAAAATTGATATGCTGTATATCCTTTATGTATTTATGACTGTTCGTCTCTGTTGTATTATTTTACTGTTACTGCATACAGCAATACCCAAGGGTGTTTTTTTTTTCATTGTCGGCTATTTTAAAATAATGAGCTTGGTTCATGAAATGTTGCATGAACAAAGTGTTTGCAGTGAGAAACATGAATTTTCATCCACAACCAGTGTACCTGTAGAGCAAACTGTCATTGTTTTATTGCAATACAACAAGTTTTGTCAGGAAGCTGCCCACTTAACCAGAGTAATCTTCAGCTGTAGAAATAGGTGAAATGTAAAATTGCATTCTTTTTTTCACTATCCATATTATGTGATAGAATTGTTTCATATACTTGACATTCATGTATATACTCTAAATTTTACAGATAGACCTATGTCGCATGACACCATGCAATCAGATAGATTATAGTCTGTTTCATGTTAACTCTTTTCTAGAAATGGCAGACAAATTAAATTCAGTTATAGGCTGCGAGCTGAGAGCATGTGTCAATTATATTATTGTTCGTATCAAATGACTAACACAATGGCACATGCTATCTGCTTGCTGAACCTGGCTTTCTCCAAGTTGCTCTGACATCTACTGGTTTCTGGCCACAGTTCTCAGAATAAACATGCTGAGACTTGTGTTTCCTTTCAGATTTTACAAATATTACACATCCTTCATTTAGTATTTTCAAATATTTTGTACAACATTGGAAAGGGGATTTCATTAGTATCACATTATTGTTGAACCTCACATTATGGACAGGTTGCAAGAGATGGGTAGTCACATGATAAGTGATGCAAATGGCAAGTACCAGGTGAAATTTCATCAACACTAGCTTCATTACACCTGTCAGTTGATTTAACACATAATGAAACAAATGCTCATAATTTCTGAAAAAATAAACCATCCTCCTAAGACTCTGATGCAGGTATGGCTCAATGAAAGGTCAGTGAAAGTTTGCTGGGCCTGTTAGTAAGCAGCTATTCAACATTTTCAATTGATAAAGCATTTTAACCCCACACCCCAACATAAATATCCAAATATCTAAAATGAGGTGGAAAGTATCAAGGAAACTCGGACTAGGTCAAAAACACAAGTTTGTTTTTCATCATGTTGCTTTCTTATGCCGGTTTTGGTTCAATATCAGTTGCATAAAATGCTGAAAATCACCACCAGACATAAATTAAAAATCATTTTTGACCCCATTCTGCATACTTTATATATTTAAAAAATTTGTGGAATAACCTAAGTTGAAATACATGCCATTCACTGTAAAAAAAAATACCAACATTATCCAAAATAAGAAAGATTACTATCTTGACCATAAGAATGTTCACACCTTGCAACCTTTACATGCAGTTAATAAACAACTAGATTACTTTTTACTTTTAATGTCCTTGTATAACACTTTAATATTTCTTTCCATCTTTCATCTGTTTCACTTTCAAAGACAACTCTTCCTGAAAGCCAGATTAGGAAAATTATTAAAAAAATCTAAAAATATATTATAATTAACACAACCAAACGTTTACTTGTAATTGGCATTTTAGTGATATAAAACATTCTTTGTATCAATACTGCAGGCTCTTCATACAATCCAAAAACAGAAATCACATTCCAAGGGAAGTAACTCTTGCAGGTATTGCTATTGATCTGATGAATGAACATGGTCTTTGCACCCATAATTCCTGCTGCATCCAGACAAGATGGACAAGGGATTTAAGATGAATCTGTAAAATGAATGTAAAGAGATACAGATCTTACCCAGTTGAGACAAAGTGACCGGTTTCAGTTGGGATGAGGACGATGGGCTTTTGGCTGCGTTGGTGCTTTGACTATCATCATGATTACTAAATGATGGCGATGATAATGGAAAATTGAGAGCGCTCTTCACTGGACTTGAAATATTCTGTCTTCTTTGTGGACTCAAGGGAGTCCTTTCTAAACCAGTGGTCTGGTTAGTTTGTCCACAGTTTTGCTGACCAATGGATTGTGGGTGAACACTACTCTGATCTGTCATTGCTGCCGTTCATGGTGGTATTCCTGTTGGTAATGGTAGTGCATTGTTGTCCTCATGTATAGTGAATCGTCCCCTCATTTCAGTCAATTCCTCCATAGCAGCACATTTATTCTTCCTCCAAGGTCTAGACCCTCTCCCTTCATCAGCCAGCAATAACTCTACTGCAGGCTCAATAGTAATTTCTTGTTGTCCTGAAGAGAAGAAATTATGTAGTAGTCATAGTCCAAAACTACCCAGCTGCTTAAGGCTCATATTTTCATTAAATTCAGAAAATAACTCAATCTGGGTTCATAAAGCATGCATGCCCATAACAGACCAAATATATCCAAGTGCAAAATCCTTTAAAAAAAAAGAAAAACAAAGGGCCAAAATGGCATTAAAAATCCAATTGGTCATTAACATAGGCTTATAAAGCATACAAAAGACATACCAAATTTCATCTGTCTACCTCAAGCCGAATTTAATTTTTGTAAAAAGTCAAAGTCAAAAGAGGTAAAAAAAATAAAATGTGTAAAAATTCAAATATTGCTTTAATGGCATCAAAATCTAGTGTGTCTGTGTCTGCATGTCTGTGTGTGTGATTTTGATATTTAATGTCGCTTTAACAATTTTTCAGTCATATCATTATGATGTCTACAGTGTGGCAGTCTATAGTGCTGCCTAACACTGGGGCATCATGCCACAGACATGTAGCATGATGTCCCACCAAGTCACATTATCCTGACACCAGGCTGACCAGTCCTAACACTAATCTCTTAATGCCGAGCGCCTAGCGAGGCAGCTGTTAGTCCCATTTTTATAAGCTTCTGGTATGACTCAGCTGGGGTTCGAACCCATGACCTCCCGCATCCAAGGCGGATGCTCAAACCACTAGGCCACCAAAGCGGTCAAAATCTACTGTGGTCCTCTTTACATTAATACAGCTAAAACATCCCCCAAAAAATTTCTAATTTGTTAGCCTCTAGTGGTTTGTGCTTAACTGTACTACATGGTTTTCTAAGAAAAGTCTATTTTCAAATAATTCAAAAATGTGTAAAGAAAATAGAAAAAATTGCTGTAACAGCCTGAAAACTAAATGAGGTCATCGACTAATTAAGAGAAAGAGTGCAAAATGTCACAGCTCCAAATTTAACAGTTTCCTTTAAACTGCACACAAACGGATACCAAGATATATATTCACATGTATACACAAATATACAAGGATATGGATAGACAGCAGGAAAACTGTATTCCCCTTTCAGCTACTGAAGATGGGGCATAAAAGGTATTTCAGTTTTCATCCTCACTGGAAGAATTTGCAATTTTCATTTTACAAAATTAAATGAAAATTCCATGTTAGTTACATTAACAGTAACAGACCAAACAACAACTCCCATCTTTGTTGTTGTTGTTGTTGTGGGGCTTAACACCATTTTTCAGCACACGATAGGCTATACATGGCGGCCAGTATTAATGGTGGAGGAAGAAACCAGGAAATCTCCAGAAAGAACCACCGACCCACGAGAAGCTACTGGCAAGCTTTCTCACATATCCACATTCGCCGAATCCTAGACTCGAACCCACGCAGACAGAGGTGAGATGGCAGTGATCCGTAATGGAGAGCACTTTAGACCACTCGGCCACTCGGGGCCCCTAACTCCCATCTTTAATATATTCCATTTCACTAGGAAGAGGAGAGGGAACATGCAACCAAATCATTTGGAATTGGCTATTTTTGCTCTTATATAAGTAAAAAACTAAACACTGGCAATAAATTATTTTATTTCTTATATTTACATGTGCGTGGGGGTGGGGGTGGGTTGTGGGGGTGTTCCCTTGCATTCAAACAAATAACAAAACAAACAGAGATGGGTTTGATGATGAAGGTCCTATCTATTTCTCAAAGACGATTGGGAGTGGGTATCATCCATGTAAAGCATGACTTCGCAATATTTGTTCATATGAGGCTGACTTAAATTTTAAGAACCTCTTTTTCTCTTGACTTCCAAAATGACTTCTTGAACTCCTTCCAATTGAGATCCCATCTTGATCAATCTTTTGGAGATGTCCCTCTCACATGAATTTTGGAAGTACCTTGGATGACCTGGCAGAGACAAAATGTAAACATTATTTTATTTCTCTTGGAACAAGAAAAACAGCAAAGTTTTTCAAATGTCTTATAATGCTGATTGTGTTACATTTTCTTAAATGTAGATATCTTCTTATCCTGAATCTTCAATGCATTTCAATATAAGGGTCTTTCAGAAAAAATCCAGAGTTATATATCATACAGATCTCACAACTTCCAAAACTAACCCCTGAAAATGTTATGCAAACTTATATCCAAACTTAAATGAAGTTTATAAACATTTTAAATACTGATGTAAATTTCTTATGCATAAAACATACAGTATATCCAGGAAGTCAATGCTAAAAAAAAAATATAAGTTGCTGTGATCACATGAAACAGGTCATAGTTTAACCTTTATGGTTAGAGAGGCAGTCACATGAAAAGATATGTGAATAATGTAGTGAACTTTATAGTGTGTAAGGTACCTGAAACTATATAATCAGAATGTTAATGCCAGTCGTGCCTAAATAATTGAATAGCAAGAAATTGACTGATACCATAAAATGATTATTCAGACATTTTCAGACCTGGACTTTATATGGATAATTGGTTCTCAAGGCATATTTGGCTGTCTGGATATTTGGTTTTTGAGATAACGGACTCATAACCTTGATAACGAATATAGTGTGGATCACAATCTATATGATCACCAAGTCCACAGAAGTGGCACATGCATAACTGACATTTTACTGTATATATAATATCAAAATATTGGTGACAACAGTTAATATTTTTGTTCTTTTTCATCTGAAGCTAGGGGATGATGCATCCAACTGGTCATCATTCTCGATTTCTATACTTCTTATGCTAGTACTCTATGATCTTACACTGTCAGTTTATATACTAATTATGCTACACTGTTTCTATGGTAACATACAAAATATTGTGGAGAATTCTATGAAAAGGCATCTCTACACAACTTGTTGGACATGTGTAATAAATTTGGTTGAACTACCTTGAATGGTTTGAGAGTTAAGCTTCATTAATGTAAAATGCTTACAGACAGACAGACAGATAAGACATTTATATAGGCAGACTCAGCAATGACTATATTCTCCATATTGAATACTCGATAACAAAAAAAAACTTTTCTGACTTGGATGGAGGTACCTAGCTCATCAACAGCAAATGCGAACAGAAAAAAAGAAAGATATTTTCTGTCTGAAAAATGAGAAAATAACTGTAACAAGATTTCTGAATAAATAACTGTCTTCAAATACAGAATTACCATGTTAAGATCAAATATGAAAATACAAGTATTGCTAATAATAACATGGGTGTTTCTCTTAGCCATATATTTTATTCCTCTTTCTACAAACTTAAATACATTTTACTGCCAATATGCTCTCATAGTAGTATGAAATTTTGGTACAGTATAATATAGTAAAGCCTGTCTTGAAAGACAACTGCTATGAGAGACCATTTGTTTTGACAGATCATTATCTTTTGGCAGAAGGGGTTGTCTTTCAAAACAGGTTCACACTTCTACTGAAATATCACTGAAATAGACTCTATTGTTCTGGCAAGGAATTCAAAAATAAGCCAAAATGTGTACATTTTGGGTTGAGGAAGAACATTATTCCAAAGATTTAATAAATGGACCCTAACATTTCTTTTTCAAGAAGTTGAAAAAGCGAAAGTTGATGGATACATGATGGATAGCAGACAACAGATGATGCAAGGGGTCATGTGGCCATAGTACAAGCTCAGAAAATGATGGGATATAAATATTCTTGCATTTTCTGACCTGAATGAGAGCCAGATTCCTGTGATGAATCAGACTCTAAATTGGTGGCTTTTCCAGACCTTCTGATGGTGGATACAGCAGTAGTACTGCTACTTTCACTTCTCTGAGCATTTTGGACTGCAAGCTGAGTATTATTGATAAACAAAATAAAATATAATCTAATATCCTTGAAATTATTTGAAACAGACATTGCAAAACATCTTAAGACCAAACACTCTCAGAACCAAACAAAACTATTGGTTTAGAGATTTTTCAGTTTACTTGAGTTAGTGTTATTGATAGAAGGAAAATATGGGAAAGAAAATAAATCTGACCTGCTGAGCCTTCTTTATAATGCCAAAGCTAATTGTATATTTGTATATGTGTATATGTGTATATATGTATATGTGACAGAGCTCAAGAGATTTACTGCATAGCAGTATTTGTTTGCAGGCACAGAATTTAATTATTTTGTCCATAAAAGTGAATTTTTAATTCTAACTACTTATATTTTACTGGTGGTACATCTGGACAGGTTATTTTATATAAAATACATTTGTTTATTTATTTAAGTGACCTAACTCTCAAACTAATGTATGTAAATCACTAAAAAAATTTCACTGCTAATGTCCTCAATAAATTCTATTCGTCATTAAAGCTTTATGCCCCCTATATCAGACCAAGGTCTCACGAGGCTTTTGTGAGCCAGGCACACAATAAATAACCTTAATATATTTTTTAAACCAAGCTGCTACATTAAAGTAACTATTCAATATTTTCCCATACTGAACATAAACAAGTAACTATTCAATATTTTCCCATATTGAACATAAACAATGTCCTATTGTAGTTCAAGATTTGCAAGTACTATTATTAACCATGTCATGTAGGACTACTTATGTTTACAGAAAACATTATCGTCGGAGATGCTGTTGGCAGGGATATCAAAATGATGATATTGCAAGTACTATTATTAACCATGTCATGTAGGACTACTTATGTTTACAGAAAACATTATCTTTGGAGATGCTGTTGGCAGGGATATCAAAATGATGATATTTTAGAAGAAAGTCTTAATCCAATGCTGTTGTTGGTGGCCAAGTGGCCAGTGCAGATAACAGAGGACATTGGTTATTTACTGAGTATCAATCTTGGTTTTGATGTCACTGACAAAGAAATTAAACAAAAACTGAAAAACTGCTACTAGACAGGAAAGATACAACAAAATTTGTACAATCTTGACTTGATTGTTTATCAAACATCACAGACCCTCTACTGGAAAGAAAGAGCAAATGTTTAAATAATATACAATTACAGAAATGTAGATACTTAACTGACAAAATGCAAAAATTAAATACTAGTATTTTTGCAAAAATGAAAGCTTTATTAGTAACGCAGTGTAACAGCTCCATTTACATCACCAGTCATGTGACATCAAGAAAATATATGTGTGAAAGCAAATGACTCACATTTATGATGGACAAGGCCCCTAAATCCAACTGTGTCAGGATGAAACTGAATCCTTAATTCTGAACAGTATGTTTCAGTTTTTTATCAGTAATGGTGCACAAAACAGATTTTTATGTTTTTGTTTGGATGGAAGTTTATAAATACATAGGTTTTTGAATTGGCACTGAAAAATAATCATGAGGTTTCATTGCTTTGGCAGGCAAATTTGCACACATGTTGGCCACTTTCAATCTTTCCAAGAAAAGCATAATCACTGATAATACTTAGCTGATAACATTTATTTTATTCATATTCTATTACAACTGTCTGCAATTTAACATAGTCACAATCAACTAAAAGAAGAAACCAGAAAGAGAATATTTTGAACTTTATCATTGTCAATTTTACAGTTACAACAAATATGAAATTCTTACTTATTATGATTGACTGATTATGCAGTTTAATTTTTGACATGATCATTTTTGTATCCCCTGTGAACCCAATTCTGAAAGTCGCACCATCTTAAAATACAAAATTTCATACAAACAAGCTCATAAAAATCAGCCAATATCATTACCAGTTATAAAGTGTTTCTTAAAAAGAAGTCACTGAATTTCATCCTTCTTGGACTGATTAATTTTGTCAAATTAGCAACCTTCTTCAGCACATGTCATAAGTTAGTAATTAAACTTTGGCATCATTTTAATCTCACTGTTTGTGAAAAGACTCCTTTATCAGGTCATAAATAATATTTTATTTCTTATTTCAAGTCTTCAAAGGGGTGGCAATGAGGATGGGGTTGTGAATCAATGTTGTAAAAAATATTCATGTTATAACATCACATAATGTGTCATGAGTTTCATCATGGTACAATACAAAGATGTGTAGTTTAGGGCAGTGTCATAACATCATACTGAGACATGGCACAAAGATGTGAACTTTAGGACAATGCCTAACATGACACTGTAACACAATACAAATTTGTGTAGTTTATGGCAGTGTCATAAGCTTCACCAAGGCACAACACCAACTGTGGCACAATACAAAGATGACTAGTTTAGGGCATAGTTATAGCACCACAGTAATCTCAATACAAAGATGTGCAGTTAGGGCAGTGTCACGACAGCATATTGTGGCACAATACAAGGACAAGTAGATTAGGGCAGTGCTTTAACATCACAGTCAGGCATAATACAAAGATAACATAGTTTAGAGCACTGTCATAATATCATACTAAATCAAAATAGAAAGACAAGTAGTTTACTGCTGTGTTGTAAGATCACACCAAAGCGCAATACAAAAAAAGATGTGTAGTTTGGAGCAATGGAAAACCTGGAGAGAAACTGAATTTCCATTTTCTAATCTATAGGACATACAATCAATAAAACTTTCTTGACAATCCAATGTGCTGCTGATTGTAATAATAAGAATAATAATAATAATAATAATAAAATATAATGCACTATATGGAATATATTCCAGTGTTCCAGTAAGAAATTTTCTTTCAGAGGGTTGTACAAGAGGGGCATCTTTGCAACAGGAGTACTTGTATTGAAGGAAAGACTTTTGAGAACAAAGGAGCACTGTAAGGACTTGACTCAGCTGATAAAATTTAGATTTTCATCTACAAATATAAAGGAATAGAAAATAACACAGTTTGAAAGATGTGTTGTACTGATCTTTAAAGTTGTGAAAGGGAGGGTGCTGGAAAGGCAAAGGTGAGAGGCTGTAATGACACCGAAGCAGGGAGGAGCACCGCTCTATTTGTGTCTAGCTGGATCACTGCATTCTATATTTTGCAATTAACTAACAACAAGAAATGTATCCATCTAATGATAAATGTCCCTGCTTAGATGGTCCAATCAAAGAGTTTTAATGCAATAAATGTCCCTGCCAATAGGGTGCAATCAAGGAATCTTTAATGCGATAAATGTCCCTGCTAATACGGTCCAATCAAAGAATTCTTAATGTAATAAATGTCCCAGCCAATAGGATGCAATCAAGGAATCCTTAATGCAATAAATGTCTCTGCCAATAGGGTACATTCAAAGAATCCTTAATGTGATAAATGTCCCTGCTAAAAGGGTCCAATCAAAGAATCCCTAACGTAATAAATGTCCCTGCCAATAGGGTCTAATCAAAGAATATTTAATGCGATAAATATCCCTGCCAAATGGGTGCAATCAAAGAATCCTGAATGTGATAAATATCCCTACCAATAGGATCAAATCAAAGATTCCTTAATGCAATAAATGTCCCTGATAATAGGGTGCAAGCAAAGAATCCCTAATGTAATAAAGGTTCACTGCCAATAGGGTGTAATCAAGGAATCCTTAATGTGATAAATGTCTCTGCCAATAAGGTGCAATCAAAGAATCGTTAATGCGTTAAATGACCCCTGCCAATAGGATGCAATCAAAGAATCCCTAATGTGATTTCAATATGACTGAGCTAGGTTTTATGTTACATGGGACCATATCTCAAATGTTGATAAATAATGATCAAAATCAAAATCAACCTAGGTCTTATAAAACCTCATATCAAAATTGGTTTCAATCCATTAAGTCCTTGCAACATTTACAACCAACCAGAAATTAAAGTTCATGACATACTGATGGACACTGTTAACACTTTATGTCCAGTATTGAAAAAAGCAACCAAAAAAACTGTCTTTACCAGTTCAACTTTTCTGAGTACAGCATTTACAAATTTCTGTCCCTTCTTGGCCAGCACATAAGCACACTGTGGGTACCATCGAGCATGTTCAATCCACGGATTGTCTCCAGGTTCCCAGTTTCTTAATCCACCACCACACTGGAAACAGCGAGTGTAGTCCATACTACCTGTATAAATGAAAGAAACAAATGGAAAAATTCACTTCACATATTTAATGATTTCAGTCAAAAGTTCAGAAGTTAATGATCTGATGGACAACATACTGAGAATATGTTCTAAAAGTTCACCATATTTCTCCATGTATACAATGATGCACAGTTTTTGCAAAAAATTCCTCTCATGCTTCTTTTTTCTTTCTCTTCAAATATGCTTTCAAGATAATCTGATTTCAAAATTGCAAAGGCAAATGGAACTGAACAAAATTTCATTGAGGACTATCTACATTTGATAAATTTCAGTACCCTGAGCTAACTTTAGGTTATGCTTCCTTATTACTGGTACTTTTATATTCATATGTGAAAGATGCAATTAATGGCCCCTTTACTCAGGTGCTATAACTCTTATACACTTAAGCAGGACTCACAAAAATGACTCTTCCTTGTTTATATTCTTTCTTCAACAACTAATGAAAAAAAAAATCCAAAACAATGTATGGTGACAGTAATGAATGCAGTAATTGCATAATTTTGAAAACAGGTCAAAATAGCTTGTTCATTGTATTTAACTATGAACAAACTGGCATAAGGCTTTGCATCACTGCACAAAATATGGAGGATAAAGCACTGACTGTTGATTGAAACTCTCACACAAGATTTGTGGTATCAGAACTTGTACAGGAGGAAAAACAGTCACCACAATTACAATTACACAGATTGTGAATTAACTTGGTGCAAGACTTCAATTGATATTGTGGTCTAAAACTTCTAATGACTGAATAGAGATCTGTCTGGCAATCAGATGGCTATATAGATTTCCTTCACTTAACAGTGCCTGTAATAGATGGCAGCAGCATCAGGCTTTTTATAAAATAATGCATACATGTGAACCTCTTGACCAGTAGCATTTTCCTCCTGTGATGAGGGGTGTCTCCCATCTCTTCATTCACACACTGAAATCTTCTGAATAAAAAAAATTTCCAGAACAGACATTTTTCTGGGGTTTATTACACCTCTCTTCCATTGTAGTATATTTCTGGTAAATATTTCCTACAATCATGTGACTGTGGGGACTGTGAGCATAACAATTTAATTGCTAGTTCGAAAGACAATAACATAAAATTAATCACTGGAGTGTACTATGTGTGATCAGTAGTAATTCGTAAAAGATTACAGACATTAATTGATTATGGCTGTATTAGACATTAATAAAGAGCTTGAGTGGCATAAAACAGGTCTGTTTGATACTGGTGTTTAACCTTTAACATTTGTCAATATCTAAGGGTGCACAATTT
Organism: Megalonaias nervosa; assembly: GCA_016617855.1. Lineage (NCBI taxonomy): Eukaryota > Metazoa > Mollusca > Bivalvia > Unionida > Unionidae > Megalonaias > Megalonaias nervosa. Next base: position 27,877 of record JAECUM010028675.1, on the reverse strand, counting down.
CCCAGTACTAAAATGTCATAATTTTTTCAAATGAAATGTCATACAAAATTCATTTATGGCTGGAAGCTAGAATTTCAATGGATGGAATCAAGTTCAATGGGACATTCTGACATTCCTATAAAGTTAATATTAGAATCTTTCACATGTAATGTTACACATAACCTTTCACATGTAATGTTACATACAACTTTTCACATGTAATGTTACACATAACCTTTCACATGTAATGTTACACATAACCTTTCACATGTAATGTTACATACAACTTTTCACATGTAATGTTACACATAACCTTTCACATGTAATGTTACATACAACTTTTCACATGTAATGTTACACATAACCTTTCACATGTAATGTTACACATAACCTTTCACATGTAATGTTACATACAACTTTTCACATGTAATGTTACACATACTGCATAACATTTATTTCTACGCATGCATATAATGTAACTTAAAAAATGTCACAAGCAATGAATGGGATACAAAGTATGCTCCATTAATAAGAAGCTCTTGCTTTGGAAAAACAAGTTTGGTAGCTTTTATAGGCAAAGTTGATAAAAATATCTGAAACAGAAATTCTTATATTACATGTTAAGGAAAAAAAAATGCTGCCAAGTAAAGTTTAAATATCTATGACCATGTAAAATACGTATCTGTATGATGTATTAATTACTGTTATGTAGACAGTGTATTATACATTAATTACTGTTATTTAGTCAGTGTATGATACATTAAAATTACTGTTATGTAGTCAATGTATGATACATTAATTACTGTTATGCAGTCACAATACTAGAGTAAATAAAAACTTTTCTGTGCTGTTTTGTACATCAACTGATAAAAGACTATAAAAAATTATAACCCATCCAAGTTCTAAAAAATATAGCCTTGATGAACAAAGACAATGGTCTAGAAGACATAATTCAATTCATATTCAAGGTAGGCAGATATATTACTACACTTGTACTCTTGTGTGGATCACTCACATACGGATAAAAAATATACATACTGACTGAAGTAACTACTCTATTGAGATACATGCATATTGGCAGCTTTTCATACAATTTTCACAGTATTGGCAAGACATAAGCATGTTTATTGAAATTTTTAAGTTCAACATTATGCCTGGGTGAAAATACCCTGACATGAGACATTTAGAAAAATGCAAAACTGGACATAATCACAACCATACAATTGAAGAAGCACAAGTACAGGTACAACACCGATTTTCCAGCAACGGATGGTCCAGCACCTCTTTTAGGCTGGACAAAATTACGAAAGGGCACTCTTGAAATTCCGGACACCACCAAATTAGTTTACTGGGCATACACTCACTTGGATTGTTTACACTGCAATTGTTGATGGTGATATTTGTATTTTGTGTGATTCTTTGCTTATTTTACTTACATTTAACCCTAGCTATGGCTTCTAAGAAAGATGCAAGTGTCAGTGGTGGTGTCAAGCAGAAACACCAGTCAATATTGATACAAGATAAAGTAGAACTGTTGAAAAAACTGGACTGTGGTGTTTCCATGCGAAAGCTGTGTGACACATATGGTTTTGGTTCATCAACTATTTACAATATAAAGAAGCAGAGGGACAAAATATTGAAATTCTATTCAGACAGTGATTCCAAGAAGCAAATGAACATTAGAAAAACTATGAAAGATGGTAAGAGTACTGAGCACGACCGAGTGATGATGGAATGGTTTCGACAACATCAGAGTGACGGAGTGGACTTGTCAGGTAGGACAGTAATGGATCTGGCTCAGTTCTTTCATAAAGAACTTAAATTAGAACATGAGTGTGACTATAGTGAAGAATGGCTTCAAAGGTTCAAAAAGTGTCATGGAATTTCCATGCATAAAGTGTGTGGAGAAAAACGGTCCGCAGACCACGAAGAAGCTTTCCAGTATGTGCCCTCACTTTCAGACCTTTGTGATTAACTCTACAGTTCTAGGAAATTTCTAACATTTGCCACTTTGAGAGTGGTAGTACAGCAACATTCCTAGCAAGAACAGTAATTAATAAACCCGTTTCATTTATACCTGTATTGTTGAATTATTATTACGTGACCTTGGTTGGTCTGGCAAAACTGTTAATCCGGCAAGGCTTTGGAACCAAGGGTGCCGGAAAATTGGTGATGTACCTGTATTACCTACACCAAATGAAATTAGCAGCATAAAGTCAATAATACTTCTTCATAAACTTATGTGTCTACCCTAAATCAGAGGGCATTATATAATAATATAATGAAAATGATCATTTTGAATAAATTAAATACAAGCATCTGTAAACTTCACAGAAATGAAAATCATTATAAATGCAACAATGTTGTACAAGTGTCCTTCACCATCAATTATTATAGGATGTCAAATGCACTAAAAAGCAGTTGGAGGCATATAGAGGTACCTTTGTAATTCCAAGTAAATTATGACACATTAGAATGACATGTATAATTATGACAGAAGGAATATTGTTTATAATTCTATTTTTATTTTATTTTTTTTTAAAAGGAAAACAATATTTCCTATGTTTCAAATCCTCATTAATTTCTTATTGATATTTTTAGGTTTCAATTATTTTCATTGAATGCATCAATACAGTATCTATATAACTGTATACTTCATTGTTTGAAATTATAACTGTCTTAAAATGTGTTTGTAAAATACTGATGAGCAACTCCAAAGCTTTAATACTGTTAAACAGATGAGACAGGAACTCCTCAGATATCACAGCAAAATCTTAAGATGTAGCGTGATCTTATGAAAGAGTTTGAACTGAGTGCAGCATCTGTTTCTTACTGTGTAGCTTACCGCCATTTTTCAGCACATGATAGGCTATACAAGGTGGCCAGAATATTTGGACAAGGAACAACCCAGAAAGAATCAATGAACTGCAGAAAGCTAGTGACAAGCTTTTCACATACCCTTGCTGGTTGACCCAAAACTTTAACTCAAAAACTGCAACAGAAAGCTTTAACATTGTTCGCAATAATGAAGCAAGATTTCAGCTTATGTAGGGGAGATAAGCATGACAGGAACTCCTAGAATATCATTGTGTAAAATGTATACTCATAATACAATTTCTCTTCATGTTTCAGTTAAATGCAACTACTGACAAAGAAGATGTCTGACTTTTAGAAAGCAAATTTGTCAGTAAATTATGTTTCTCCTAAAACACTACCCATTAAGAATATAAGCCCTACCATCTCCTTAATCAAGCCCTCACAAAGATGAAAATCTCTTTTCTGTACATAATGCATAGACAAGGGGCAATAACTCTTGCTCATGACTGCCCCTTGCCACCTACAGTTGACGCTACTTTTAAATTGAGTGGAACTTCATGCAACAGGATGCTCACATTGTGGAGAGGATGAAAGGGTAATAAAGTAATGTGATCAGGCAAATTTTCTAAAAGAAACATACTTTACTGAAACATTTGCTTTTTCCGTTGAATATATTCCCTGAGCACATTAACATTATAAGAATAGGTAATAAGTGGAGGGAATGTTGAGCATCTAACCTATACATTGGGTAACCTCTGAGAAAAGAATATAGGATTCCCTATATAAAGGTTAACCCACTCTTCTAACTGTGAGCAGCACAACTGGACATGGCTTGGTTTACATCTGGAAAGAAGAAATAATGTCTTCTTAACACGTACAATTTCTGGGTGAAACCTGTGCTGGGTGCTTGTCCAGAGGTTGTGCTGATGTCAACTGTGTCTGGTGGCCACTTGTACAACTGAGACTGGGCCTACCAGATCCAGAGTTTGTCACTGTGGGGCCAAGTCTTGTAGATAAAAACTCAAGAAATTTGACTGTACATGCCAACTGATGGCCTCAATGATATCTTTGATAGAAACATTATGGTCAAAGGCAAGACTCGCTGAGATTGCTCTTATTTCATGAGCAAAATCTTCATTATGCAACTATGTCTGGCAATATGTAAACAGCATGCCATACATATTTACCCACTGCAGCCACAACGAGAGGGCATAAGGGGTTATGTCATCTTTCCCAGGTTTAACTGGGGGCAAGTGGTATCTTCGAGCTCCACAAAATGGCCCTCGCTGCTTCCAATAAAGTCTGAGTAAACATACCAGGTCCAGTTTGAAAGCCTCTTGGAATGTGTCAATACACGAGAGAGGTTGTATGTTAATTTTCTGAATGCAAACTAACAGCAACAAAACCAGGTTGCATCATAACTACCATTGGGCCATCTGAGTGAAACTGAAAGTAGGTTGGGTAAACAGAGAGAGTTTGTCATTCACTAACTCTACATGCCAAAGCGAACACTATCTTGAAACAGGTTCTGTATGAAAGGAGGTTCAGCAAGGCCCTGGCTAAATGCTCAAATTTGTTTTAATTCAGCCAAGTCTGAACGCAAGAAAGATTCCACTTTGGATAAAAAAGATATGATTTAGACCTATGCAAGTCAAAGTTATACAACAATTCCAGAGGTCTTTGTTATGACTAAGATCCTCCCTACCACAATGACAGAACATGTCTGATAGCACAGAACAGTAACCCTTAATAGCAATCGGAGCCAACTTTTCCTCCTCAAACAGCCCCCCTCCCCCCCCCCAATGTCAGCTAACTGTGCCTATAGCAATATTATTTTAGGGTTCCGGATGACAGCAGCAGCAAACATTTGTCCAAGATATCTGAATTTCACAGATTCACATGAAACTTCAACCTTATATATAGCGATGAAGCTTGCTTTCTGCTTAAACTGGTGAGACAGTCAATGTGGGAACTCCCAGAATATTAGCATATACTCTTTAGGTTTATGGTGATATTAAACCAAAGTTTATAGATGATATTATAATATCCATATCATTCATATATTTTTGTTATTACAGTATTTCTTTGTCAAGAAACCACAATGACTGCAGAAATTAATGGAAATGTATTAATCTCCTCCAAAAGTTTATGACTTTCTTTAACATGTTGTTCACCTCAAAATATGGAAACAAGGTTTAAACTTGTTCTTTTCCTTATTTATACACCATAATTTCAACTTCAAGATATTATGATCTATGATACATGAAGCACTTGTCCTATCATGTTTGCAATGACCATACTGTACCTGCATAGAAGAAGCCAGCTTTTGCCATCATCTGTGGGGTCTGATTATGGTGGGTAGGCCAGCTTGTGTATGAATAGATTCGTGATGACAAATGTACATAATCTGGATGTTTTGGCATCATCTTTCTCAATATGAAATTTCCTGGGTTCTTGTATTCTTTATTTTCGGCATCAACTGCAGGTTGCTGAGGGTGAATCTATCAATTAAAACAAGAGTAAAAGACTTCTTAAGATGTTTACTTGGTCCTAAATGAACCAACATGTCTTCTGGTGAAAACCCAATGTCACTATTAAGTTCTCTTCAAGCAGAGTTGTGGTAACAAGATTTTCAAGATGGTTACAATGGTGGCCATATTGAATGTCAAATCAGCACCATATTTTTTATTTACAACCAGGTAACACGATTTTCAAAATGGCTGATGAGGTGGCCAAATTTGGCATTAGATCAGCAACTTTTTCATTTAGGACCAACTAGACTTCATAAGAAGGCTTTTCGTGAAAACCCCATGTTGATATGACCATCCATTCATGGGAAGTAACGATAAAACAAGACTTTAAAGATGGCCTGTTGTAGCCATATGGGACAGCAGATTGGTACTATTTTCATTCAGGACTAAATAAACATCATAAGAAGTCTTTTGCTTAAAACTCCATGTTGACCATCTAATCAGAAGAACAGCCATAACAAGATTTTCAAAGTGGCCAATGTGGTCCAACATTGGATGACCAAGTAGCACCATTTCTTTTAGGATCAACTAGACCATGGGATGGATATGTGTGTAGAGTTTCAAGCCAATCCTCCAAGTAGATTTAGAGTAGTGATAACAAACTTGTGCTAATGGACATACTGACAACAAACAACAGACCATCCCATCAGTTCTTCTGGTCTATGACCAGTAGAGCTAAAAAAAAAAAAAAGCTGGAATAAAAGACAGATATGTATATCCATGTTCATCATTCATCTTCAATAGTATTATTACAGCATATCACAAAAATTGTTTGATGCTTACAAATGTTACTGAAAATTAATGAACCCTTACTGTTACGAGATAAATATATCACGACATAACACTTAGCAATTTTATAGAAATGTCACTCAATAATGTAGAACCCATACTGTTAAGTGAGAAATATGCCACTGTATAGCACTTAGCAATGTCCTATAGAAGTGTCATTCGATAATGTAGAACCCTTACTGCTATGTGATAAATGGAATATAAAACTTGTGTTCATAAGATACTTGCAGAGTAAAACTGAAATTTAAATTAGCCTGCATTTATTATTGCCTTTATAACCTCCCCACCTCCCAAAAAAATCACATTATTCCCTTTCAAATGTACAATGTATACAGATTGAGGGAAGAAGAGCTTTACAGAACAGGCAGTTCTGTTTTGTTTGATTACCAAGCTTGATGATGGAAGAAAGGATTCTGACAGAACTGTTCCTATGCCTGGATTGCTATTGGTCTGCTTCTGTTTTCTGCTAGCTTTTTGTTTGACCTTCTTTCCTCTCTCACTTCCCTTTAGTGCACTGCTGTCCTCAGAATTAGAGATAGGTGGACGATCTTTTCTGATCTCACTTGAACTTTCTTTATTCTCTTCTTCCTCTTTTAAATGCAAACTCATATCATGGTCATTCTCTGGTTCCAAAATATCTGTCTTAGGGTCACTGCACAATGTTATGTATAAACCGTCTTCATGAATTCCAACAAAGTCATCATCTAATGATACATTTGCAACAGAATCAGAATCCCATGATACGTGTGGACTGAACTTCCATGATGAAACATGAAAACTGGAATCAGAATCCTGACTTTTGAGAGAAACAGTACTGATTCTAATGGTAGAGCTTTTGGGCAACTATCTTCGGTGTTTTCACTGTGAACTGCCATTTCATCTAGCCTGCTTATTACTTGCTTGGAGTTTGTTTCAGAATTACCCCATTCATATTCGTATTTGAAATGGGGCCTACAAACAGAATCTGTATTGAAGCATAAGGGAAACTCAGACTGTAATTCTGCCCTTACCATGTCATCCTCTTTAAAACATTGTGCTGACTTTGGTGAATTGAGTTGATTCTGTATAGAGTCGAGTTCATCTTTACTGTTTATTACTTGCTTGGGGTTTGTTTCAGATTCATGCTTCAAATGGGACACACACACAGCATCAGTACTGAGGCATAGGGGATGATCAAACTGTAATTCTGCCCTGACCATTTCATGCTTCAAAATTAACTTCTTTTCACTTTCAAAATTTGGCGAGTTTGTAATACTGTCCAATCTTCTGTCTGATACAACTGCAGCAGCAATTACAAAAAGTACTGGAAATGTACACACCATAAGATAGATCAGTATCCATAACATCAGGACAAGATGTGAATAGCTCTCAGAGCTCCAAAGTTCATCCTTAAAATCCATATTTTCGCTCACTGACCAGTTTGTCAGTCTTGCTGTTACTTCCAAGGAGCACTGGTTCTGGCTCTTTCTTGGGCTTTTCTGATCAAAATGTCCTTACTCGTCTCTTACATCATTCTAATCAAAGGCATATTTTTGCTCTAACTTCTCCATAACCTCACTGATACCTGTAATGAAATGTTAAAAGTATATATATATATATATATATATATATATATATATATATATATATATATATATATATATATATACACATACACCATTTATATAACTTTAAACAAAGACTTTGACAACAACAAAAAAACATTCTCTTTACCTGGAATGCTGAAAGCTACTATATACATTATAAGAAGTCGTTCTAAGAAAACTTCATGCTGTTAAGACCAGATAAGACCATTCATTCTGGAGGAGTCATGATTAAGATCTTCAAGATGGCCATTGTGTTTGCCATACTGGACTACAGACTGGCACCATTTACATTTAGGACCAACTAGACATCATAAGGTCCTTTACTGAAAACCCCATGTTGATATGACTGGTCATTCTTCTAGAAAAGTGTTAACAAAGATCTTCTGGTAAAAACCCAATGGCAGCATTATTTTTCATTCAGGAGGAGTAATGATTACAAGGTTTACAAGAAGGCCATGGCCAAGTGAATATCAGAGTGATACCACTTTCATTTAGGAGCAACTAGAGACATGAAAAGTCTTTAAGTGAAAACACCAAGTTGAAATGACCATCCATTCTGGACGAGAACTCTTAACATTATTTTCAAGATGGTCACTGTGGCAGCCATGTTGGACATCAAATTGGCACCATCTTCATTTAGGACCAACTAAACATCATAATAGATCTTCTGGGAAGAAACCTATTTCCATATGACTTTCCATTCAGGAGATGTAGCAATAACAAGATTTTAAAGATGATCGCTGTGGTAACCATATTAGACCAGATTCAGTATCCATCAAGACATCATAAGAGGAGTTCTAGTGAAAACCCCATGTCAATACAGCTATCCATCTAGGAGGAGCAGCAGTAAGATTCTCAAGATAGTTAATGCCCAAAAACAACCAAACACTATAATTTCATTGTGCTATATACATATGTTTTGGAGAAAGACTCCTTCATACAGTTATATTACAGACTTCTGCATTAATTAGCCTTTAACCATGTTAAGAATCACTTATGGTTATTGACTTACACACCTCACAAATTTATCAAAGTACATTCCCCAACCCCCTTTACTGATCAAAAGATATTTTCATGGATTCATGTGTATGATAAATTTGTACACACATTCACAATATGGTGTACAAGCAGAAAACATTTGTCTGACATGTAAAAAGTTCAATATTTTGTAAACCATATTGTGAAATTTTATATAAAGTGCGTTAAAATGTTTTTTGAACTATTGGTATATATTTTTTGTTATATATCAAATTATTATTTTGACCATGATCATTCAAGATAAAACAGACAAGTTTTGTGTTATTCCAAATACTGACTTTGGTTGTGAAAGTCAAAATTGTCCTTGGTACCAAATACATTTTTTTCTTCTTTTCCATTGTTTTAACCTTATTATGTGTAGTCAAATCACTATCAGCAATTTCCGATTCAAGTTGGCTATAATTCCCTACCTTATTCAGATTAAGTGAAAGAATGTTCCATCTTTGTTATTAGAAAAACAAGCTACAGCATTTGTCTCAACACAGACTTGGATTTACTTGAATTTTTCCTTTTCTGAGTTATAACTGACTTGACCTATCAGTGCCAAAACAGCTTAAAGTGTCAGAATTATTTTCAATTTTAGGACTTTTACGTGTTGACTAGTTTACTGCAGTCCAATTGACTTGTTTATTGCAGTCCAATTGACTAGTTTATTGCAGTCCAATTGACTTGTTTATTGCAGTCCAATTGACTTGTTTATTGCAGTCCAAGTGACTAGTTTACTGCAGTCCAATTGACTAGTTTATTGCAGTCCAATTGACTAGTTTATTGCAGTCCAATTGACTTGTTTATTGCAGTCCAATTGACTTGTTTCACTTATGTATAGTGGACAAGTACTTTGTGAGCCAGAATTGCACACTGTATGTTGCTTTAAAATTTGGACTCCTTCTGTTCTTAATCAAACCATAACTTAATTTTCTGTCTGAAAAAAATTTTGTTTTCAGTTTTGGCTTTGGCTTGACAAAACTTGAACAGAAAATGAAATTTGCATGTTTTTGAAATAGTATATGGACTTGTGTATAGATAAGAATTGGTCTTTCATATTAAACAATACAATCTTATTCTTGGTTTTGTTATCAGAACTATCACATTTAAAATTAAAATTCATAATAATGACTGCAGGAGGAAAACCAGTAGAGCTGAAACTAAAAGAAGCTGAACAGTTAACTCGGCAGGATATCAATCGTGTTACTGATATACTGAAGAAAACTGGAAGATACATAATAATAACTAATGAAGGATACAGCTCACTCAACAGTTGACAGAAGACAGACATCTATCCCTAGGCCTGCCAGTTATCAGGGTTCCCACCTTTTCTGGAGATAAGCCCACACCCAAAGGTTAAGTTAGCTTTGAGGTGTCAAAGTATGAAACCAGAGGTTTGTTAAGGGACAAATAGTACACATAAACTATACTTCAAGAATCAGTCTGAAGAGGAGTAATAGCAAACAGACTGCTGCTGCTCCCATTAGAATCAGCCTTTGTATAGTAAATATTGCGAAAACTGGAGAGCAGTTTTGGAAATATTTATTCTGGCGAATACATTATGCAGCAAATTTACTCAGAAAACCAGAAAGACGACGAGACCATTGCTCAGTGTCCATGCCACCTGAAGGACCTCCTGCAAAGAGCAGTTGAGAAAAACCATGTTAAGAAGTCATCCAAATGTGAATGTGCTTAAGTTTTGTACTGGAAAAATGCATCTAGGTACAAACACAACTTGATTAAGGCATTAGATGTATGTACTGCATAGAGGTGCGAAAAGTAAACCAAGAGTCTTGAGCTGACAGCCTGAGAAAAGGCAAGTCTTTCCAGCAGCGTGTTTTGACAAATGAAAATAAAGAATCTTCTAGTACCACCAAAGATATTTCCTCTCAACTTCAGAATCTCATGAAGAGGATGGAGGAACTGGATAAGATAGAGCTAGACAGCTTGTAGGATAAGATAGAGCTAGACAGCTTGTAGGATAAGATAGAGCTAGACAGCCTGTAGGACAAGATAGAGCTAGACAGCTTGTAGGATAAGACAGAGCTAGACAGCCTGTAGGTTAAGACAGAGCTAGACAGCTTGTAGGATAAGATAGAGCTAGACAGCCTGTAGGACAAGATAGAGCTAGACAGCTTGTAGGATACGATAGAGCTAGACAGCCTGTAGGATAAGATAGATCTAGACAGCTTGTAGGATAAGATAGAGCTAGACAGCCTGTAGGATAAGATAGAGCTAGACAGCTTGTAGGTTAAGACAGAGCTAGACAGCTTGTAGGATAAGATAGAGCTAGACAGCTTGTAGGATAAGATAGAGCTAGACAGCTTGTAGGATAAGACAGAGCTAGACAGCCTGTAGGTTAAGACAGAGCTAGACAGCTTGTAGGATAAGATAGAGCTAGACAGCCTGTAGGACAAGATAGAGCTAGACAGCTTGTAGGATACGATAGAGCTAGACAGCCTGTAGGATAAGATAGAGCTAGACAGCTTGTAGGATAAGATAGAGCTAGACAGCCTGTAGGATAAGATAGAGCTAGACAGCTTGTAGGTTAAGACAGAGCTAGACAGCTTGTAGGATAAGATAGAGCTAGACAGCTTGTAGGATAAGATAGAGCTAGACAGCTTGTAGGATAAGATAGAGCTAGACAGCTTGTAGGACAAGATAGAGCTAGACAGCCTGTAGGATAAGATAGAGCTAGACAGCTTGTAGGTTAAGACAGAGCTAGACAGCCTGTAGGATAAGATAGAGCTAGACAGCCTGTAGGATAAGATAGAGCTAGACAGCCTGTAGGATAAGATAGAGCTAGACAGCTTGTAGGTTAAGACAGAGCTAGACAGCTTGTAGGATAAGATAGAGCTAGACAGCTTGTAGGATAAGATAGAGCTAGACAGCTTGTAGGATAAGATAGAGCTAGACAGCTTGTAGGACAAGATAGAGCTAGACAGCTTGTAGGTTAAGACAGAGCTAGACAGCTTGTAGGACAAGATAGAGCTAGACAGCTTGTAGGATAAGATAGAGCTAGACAGCTTGTAGGATAAGACAGAGCTAGACAGCTTGTAGGTTAAGACAGAGCTAGACAGCTTGTAGGACAAGATAGAGCTAGACAGCTTGTAGGATAAGATAGAGCTAGACAGCTTGTAGGATAAGACAGAGCTAGACAGCTTGTAGGATAAGAGAGAGCTAGACAGCTTGTACGATAAGACAGAGCTAGACAGCTTGTAGGATAAAATAGAGCTAGACAGCTTGTAGGATAAGACAGAGCTAGACAGCCTGTAGGATAAGACAGAGCTAGACAGCTTGTAGGATAAGATAGAGCTAGAAAGCCTGCAGGATAAGACAGAGCTAGACAGCTTGTAGGATACACTACTGGCAGAAAACAACAAGGTGGCTGGTTTTGGAGACAAAGATATTGTCACCAATGTATAAGATGTTCCCGGAGGTGAAGAAATACCACAGAATCAGTGTTATTGTCATTGTTGTCTTGCATTTAACACCATTTTTCAGCACATGACAGGCTATAAATGGCAGCCAGTATAACCGACGAAGGAAAACCCAGGTAAGAACCACAAACCCACAGGAAGCTACTGGCAAGCTTTCTCACATATCCACACTGCCCAAGCCCAAGACCCAGAGCCATGCGGACAGAGGTGAGATGGCAATGATCAGTATCAGCTAGTGCTTTAGACCACTCAGTCACCCAAGGCCCCACAGAATCACTAAGCATTTTATCTAAATTGATAGAAGTTTTCATCATGGGACCGATTGGAAGATTCAGTAGTAGCTCCAAATGAAAACTTACTGACTTTACTCATTGGGGATGCCAATGAGACAGAAGTATTTCTTGTGATATAAAAATCAAGGCCCAGATTATAAGGTTTTCATAGTGTCTGAAAGTTTTTGTCAAACTTTAAGCCAACAAGCTGTGTATCTATAACCTTTTAAACTTTTGTAGATTGATTGTAAACAGGTTGACAGGGCCTATTGATCTTAGAAGGTTCTAGTAGTCTTACCTTCTTTTTATATTGTTTGTAAGTTATAAATAAGTTGATTACTGATATCAGAGTTCAAGGTCAAAAACTTGTTTAAGAATTTGATGGGAAAATGAACCACATCATAGTCATCTTACTGGGTCTTAGGTTCTTTTATAAGGTTTTGAAGTAAACAAAATTCTTCATTTCTACTTTAAATTCAGTTGTGTTCAGATGTAATTTGAGAGGAATCATTCATTTATAAATTATTCACTGGAATTACAAACTGCTCATTGACATTTTGTACTAGAACACTATTTTGGGATTACCATGAATTCTGTTCAAGGGTATTCTGGATTATATCATTGTGATACATCAAAACTGTTGGCACATCAGCAAATCCAAAACTACAGGAACATCAGCACATCCAATACTGGAATTCATTAGGAACACTATACTTCTGGATTGTGACAGAAATTTTAGGACTATTTGGGATTTAATTCACACTGTAAGTTCCCTTTAAATTTTCAATTGATATTCTCGAGGATTAAATTATTTGCTGAATTTTACTAACCTTGTTGGTTTTGCTTTTTGTTTTACCTATTTTAAGACCAGAGTCATAACAACTTGATTTGCAAGACTCTACAGTAGAAGTTAACCTCGCAGGTGGTATTAATTACCATATTTGAGATACGCTGCAGCAAATCTGAAAGTGTCCTCTCTTGGACAGACAACATTTGTACAGCCTGTTTTAGGTGTACCAATAACAAAGCACAATAAATACCTGTTTTTATTTGCACAAACTTCATAGTTTTGTAAGGAGTAATTTGATGGTAGTAGGTCTGTTCCTGGGGAATGGAATATGGCTTCTCAGTCAATGAACTTCACCAGCTATAGTACTAGAGCAGTGAAAACTACCGATAAAAGAACAATCACAGTGGCTCCATTGAGTCCATTACTGTCTCTGGTTTCATAAGGAAGCAAGGTAACTGGGATACAGCTTGCACAGAACCCAGTAACAAGCTTCCTGGTGGGTTGAGAGTATGCCCTAGAGTGGCGCCAATAGCAGCAGTTGGAAAAACACAGATTTCCAGTTAGATCCACACCACCCAGGAGCATTATATGTGAGCTGTACACGTGGACCCCGGATGTACTGCCTTCAAAACAGCAGAAACTAGTAGAAAAGAAGAATGAGTCAGACTGCTTGGAAAAGTTAGGTATCACTGTTGACAGTGATTTTGCTTCGCCTCTACAGCAGCAGTACATCAAAAACCAAAATGGAAAATGGGAACCTATACCTATATTTTCAACGGACATAACTGATCTAGGATGCTTGATGACAATTTTACTGAAGCCATACCTACCAAAATAAACAGACTGCAAACTTAACAGCAAAGTCATTATTTGACAAATGTATATTTTACTACTGTTTCCCTTGCAAAATTCATAGTGATATGGGATTGTGTCACATAGCAGAAATTCGGAAAAGCATAACCACTCTTTATCAGTCTACGGGTAATGGAATGACAGAAAGATTCAACCATACATGATGCAATATGCTTGGGACCCTGAAGGAGCCTAAAAAGCAGGATTGAAAGTCATATCTATCCCCAATGTTACCAAACATGAAAGTGTTGGTTATTTCCCCAATTTTCTGATGTTTAGTACTGTAGTCACCAAAGATTGGCAATTAATGCATTCCCTCAAATATCTTCTACTGACACTGTGACAGACAAAATCAGCCATGTGGCTAAACTCTAGTACAGTCCAGGTTTTGCCTATGATAATACTTCATCAGAAACCCAGAAATCAGCTGGATAACATAAGAAATTATATGACAGTCAAAGGTATGTGAGGGAGTCTTTTCATGATGTGGGTAAAATGTACATTTTGGCAAGAAAATGAAACTGGCTGATTGCTAGTTAAAAGAAGTTTAAATGGTGAAGGCCCAGCCAAAATAGGGATATCCCCATTTATGAGGTAGGGGAGAAGGTTGATGTAAGAGTAGAATTCACATTGTAAGTTATTATTACCTTTCATTTCACTGTTCAGACCAGACAGAAAATGCTTAAGTGACAAGGCAAGTAAGAGGCATCAATGTTTTGTAGCACCAGTGATTCAGATTCAGAATGTACTTTTTCTTTGGTATTTTTGTTTTATTAAAAAATATTATGAAAAAACTTTCGTTCCACATTTTTGATTCTGCATTTTACCCACAATTCTGCATTTCAGTTCTGCACTTTTTTCTGCATTCCACCTGTTGCTGACTCCACAATTCCGCTATTTACCCATACCCCCAAATCACTGAATTTTAATCCCAGCATGTGCACTCAGGAAAACTTGTTTTGCACATTTGCCATCCAATCATGTTATAATGAACATGTCATTTTTGCTGTCATGAAAACTTGTCTTGTTTTCATATCTATTTTGGCCACCTTCCTAACTCCATTCCCATCTTGATGTGTATGCTTATTTCTCATGACCTCACATGCTTGTTTTGAGGTACTGACTTCATCAAATTGGTCACCATCATCCATTGATATATACAGCATGAGTTGACTGACAAATATTCTAAAAAATGAGTTTTAAATACATGTTAAATTCAATTCAAAGAAAACACAATGAAAATGTCTAATTTAATTAATGCCATATCTGTCTCCGACTTTTCAGCCCTGTAGTGATTATTCACTGAGCAAGCCAGGGCAGCTGTTTACATTGTTGGCTTTTTAAAAATCTTATTATTACTGGGAAACTCACATTGAAGAGTCCTGAGAGATCAAAGGTAATGTAAAAACAAGGCTGCAATAACATGTACTTCTTGTATCATGTCAGAAATAAATAAATCCAATGGAAAAGAATACAGTATGAAATTCTTCATTGGATTATTTTATTACAGGAGAAAAGTCCTTGTTGTGATATAACCAAAAAAAAATCTTTTACACATTCACTATTTATTTGAATATAATTCCATTGAAATAGTTTCAAAAATAAAATAAAAAAGTGCTTATTTTTTAACATTTTTGTCATCATTATTCACAAGTGCTTTATCCAACAATATCAAGTGGCGTTTATTTCAGTGGCACGAACCGTGGACGAACTTTCAGAAATAGTCAAACTTTGACATGCTTGGAAAAACGATAGCTCGCGAACGATTTACAAATTACTGAGTTTATAAACATTTTTCAACAATGAATAAAAAAATGAACGATAAATAAATATATAAATAAATATATAAATAAATGAATAAATAAAAAAATAAATAAATAAAACATATTTAGAAACTCTCTATATCGATTATATTATAGTTCCTCACATATTATACAATAATGCGTTAAAATTAACGTTAAGGGCACGAACCATAACAAGTCGAAGATACATGCAGTAAGTTTCTAATCAGTCAGTTGGATATTTTAGTCCTACCCAAACAACATAAACGTCAGTGTAGACCTCATACCTTGAAGGACTACTGGATTCTTGTGACTTTATTTCGAAACCTTTGACAATGATAATCGGTTGAAAATTTATGTGGACATTTACCCACGTGCATTTTACTCCAACAATCTAACTGGCCCATTTATGCAGACATTTACCCACATACATAAAAATAGTAACTAACTTAGGCTCTCTTTCCCCGTTGTTATAGTTTCATCAGTCGATTAAATCAATCATTGACTATATCGTTCAGTGAAATGCTCCAAAAAGCTAACCTTTCTTATTATGTAATGCAATTCCGACATTAAATAACATTTTTCTATTTCTATCAAAATTCTCCAGTGACACTTTACCGGCCGCTTCCGCGATTTTGCATGGTCGCATCCGGTCTCTCTAAACACAGTAATTGACGGTAATGTACAGTAATGGACTATGATTGACACCTCTAATGGTGATGAAAATCCAATAAAATAAATTCCAGTAATGGAGCAAGAAATAATGGAACACCATTTGAATGTGTAGTTAGGGAGACTACCAGGGTGGCAAGCTATGTATGTATGTACGTATGTATGTACAATGCTGTCGGGCATTTCTGCGCACCTAAGGTTTCCGTCACCAATACTGAAGCAAAACGCAAACCGAATTCGACCGATTGACGAAAACAAAAATATTGAAAAGAGGCAATTGTCACGAGAATATTCTGTTCAAGATAATATTAATTTTGGACACACCAGATACCACCCCTGTGTTTTCGTGACTCGCGATGTGTGGGCCTATTCTGTACATAGCTTTGAAAAGATGTAATGTTTATTAATCGGGCTATGGAAATGAAATACATTACTTTGGACTGTTTTTGTCAGCATTTCGGTCCGAATAATTAGGTCAGATTTATAGCTGGTTTTACAAAATTGAGCGTAACAATGCCAATAAATGGCAAAAGAAAATAAGCAACTAAACTAGTCGTGTACAAAAATTAGTAAAAAGTTCAACATTGTATTTATATATAAAAAAATAAGCTATTTTGCTGAAGAGAACCAACAATGAATGGGATGTAATGTGCTTACAACGTCTTGTTTATCGGAAAAAAAACTGCTAAAGATTCTAGAAACAGACTATACGCCGGGGAATTTCTTGAAAATCCCGTTCTAGCGGCAAGTTCACATTTTGGATAGCAGACGATTTTGTAGTGTGGGACAGCTTCTTGATATCACTTTCCTTAATTAAAGGTCGATCATTCTTTCTTGATACGAGTTGGATTTTCGACCAAAAGTAACACCTGATCCAGTGTTTACTGGAATGTCGTATCGTTGCGCAGAATTACCCGACGCGCAGAATTGGCCGACATGGTGGGTATGTATGTATTTATTTGTGTGTGTATTTTTCTTTTGTGTGTGTGTATTTATCTAAGTATGATTTAAACTCTTTAAATTTACTAATGTGATACAACACCATAATATAACAGAAATTAAGTAATGAACGCTGAATATTATAATTTTATTGCATGGACGAAACTATAAAAAAGTACAAGTCTCACTGGTCATGTAAGCGCATTTACTGATATATGTTTAAAAAATAATTTTATTTTAAAAATTTAATCGTAATACATTTATAACAAAGTTTATTCAATCGTAACTTTTTAGTGATCTACTCATTAAATGTCATAACAAAATTTCCAGACGAAAATTATCGATCAATATGTACGAATTGAAATAAAAGACATGATATATCATACAGAAGATAATACACGAAGTTACATAGTTGCCTCCATTTTATTGCACTTGTGTGTCGTTTTTGTTTTTCCTGCCGGTGTTATCACAGGATTTGTTAATAAATGACAACATTGTCGCGTCTTTGTTAATGTTAGTAGCATAACTTTTTCCCAGCTGCAGGCGCGTTCCCTCTATGATCATAGCGCGCGATAAAACCGGTTTAAACGAGATTATCCACCCACATCCCATACCCCACACCCTGCTTGCTTGACAGTGCCTAAAAATGTCGAAGTACGTTATCATTGAATTTGCCTTTAAGTATTTTTAGAAGAATTTTTGCAATAATCTTCAATGGAATATTGATGGACAAGGCGAGAAATAAAGTGAACAAACGCCATGTAAAGGTATGTTCAATCAAATTCTCCGAAATGACACATGCAGCTGCAAAGAGTGACTTAAAGCGCGTACATGAGCTATGTGACTTTGGTTGTTATATTGTTTTACTAATGTTCAGATTATGATTTAATGAAAATTATTACAAAAATTGAACAACTTTAATATTTCTCTGTGAGCGTGTGTGTGTGTGTGTGTGTGTGTGTGTGTTACCACTCTACGGTGTTAAATAAACTAACAGAAAAAGCAAAACCAACATCAGGTTTATACTCGGAACTGACAATTGATTTAATACATCTTTGAGATTTAATATATCTTTTGCTTCCAGTTGCTTCCAGTCTTCAAGATCTTATTGGCAGACTCTGCATCATTTTTTGTCCAGTGGACGTCCACATTTTTTACCCTCACTGGAAAGTTAACACGATATTTCAGGATTGGTAGCATTCATTTTTCGAAGTATGGCTGAAAACCCGATGCTTTTTCCGAAATGACATCTGCTGCATGTTTTATTCTTTCTTTTAATATTTAAGAACTATCCGCCTGTGACATTCCTTCATCTCTGAAAAGGGTGTAGACAATCGTCTTTCTGTTTTGTATGTTGACGCAAATCTCAGTTTTTAAATAATATAATAATATAATATTAACTCCAAAACGTAGGTTTTCTACCACAAATTTATTCGAAGAGAATATTTTATCAGATGAAAATGAAATTAAATAAATACACCGTACAAAATTGAATATTTCATGTCACTCAGAGATATAATTTAATATCTGGATTTTTTTTAACAGTAAATATATTGATTAAAACAAAACAATTATACACGTAGTCCGCAACAATAGAATACTCGATTATAAATGCAACATATACCACCATGTCCGCCAATTCTGCGCGTCGGGTAATTCTACGCAACGATACGTCATTTCTGTAAACATTTGATCACGTGTTATTTTGGGTCAAAAATCCATTTTGTATCAAGAAAGAACGGTCGTACTTTAATAAATTAAAGTGATAATCAGAAAGTGTACAAAAATATCCCACATTTCGACTCGAAATGCATACGAAAATGTGATTTCTAAATGTCTACATGAAGACCCACTCCATGACCTTCTTGAACCTGTAACCCAGAAAATCCTATTTGCTATGTATCTTTTAGAATCATACAAAACAAATACATTATTTAAAAGATGGAAATGTATACCTTAAAAGAATTCTGCATTTTAATCCAAGTTTCCAATTTTGCAAGTTGTCCCACACTACAAAATCGTCTGCTATCCAACGTGTCAACTTGCCGCTAGAACGGGATACTCAAGACATTCCTCGGCGTATAGCCTGTTTCCAAATTATTTAGTATTTTCTCCCCCATAAACAAGACGTTGTAAACACATTACATCCTATTCATTGTTGTTCCTCTTCCACATGATAGATTATTTTTTATAACATGATGAACTTTACTAATTTTTTTTAACAAGATAGGTTTAGTTGGCTTAAAATCTCTTGCCATTTATTGGCATTGTTACGCTGAATTTTTTAAAACTAGCTATAAACCTGACCTAATTACTCGACTGAACTGCTGACAGAAACAGTACAAAGTAATGTATTTCATTTCTATAACCCGATGGATAAATATTATATCTTTTCAAAGCTGTGCGCAGAATAGGCCGACATATCGCGAGTCCTGAAAACACGGGGGTGGTATCCCGTGTGTCCAAAATTAATATTATTTTGAACAGAATATTCTGGTGACAGTTGCCTCTTTTCAAATGGTAAGCATTGCAGAATTTTATTTTCGTCAATCGGTCGTATACGGTATGAGTTTTGCTTCAATATTGGTGACGGAAACCTTAGGTGCGAAGAAATGCCCGACAGCATTGTAACTATAATTACTACAGTAAATATTTATTAAAACCAAATTGTTGTAAGTCTCCGTAATGTCCCAAATTTCTCAAATTAAAGTTCATTACAAAGGAAATACGGATTTAGTCTCCTGAAAAGATGCAATAAACTAAATTCGAGGTTATTGGATTACAATGATAAATGTGTCGTTAAAAATATTTTGTAAATTATCGACCAACATAGAAAAGAGCAAATTAAAAGCTCAAAAAATAATATATTACTCTTTGAAGTCATGCGAAACACATCATTTAATCAAATCTGTCTTTTAATGAACACCGATGACAGATGTATCTCTCATCTACTGAAGACCAGGTCTTAAAGTCTTTGCTTGGTATATTTTCACAAGTATTATCTTAACAATATACAAACAGGCAAAAAAATTAAAGAAACAACAACAAAAAAGACATGCCAAACACAAAAGACATTCAGACTCACAAGTTTTCTTACTGTCACTGCAAAGAAACTGTTTCATACTTTGTCTTTATACCATTCCTATTACCATTCTGATAATATTCAAGATATCACAAATGAACACACAAATCAATAATTTTAACACATTGAATAGCAAATAGCAAATTGTATTTTGGTTTGATTTCAACCTTCATCGATATATCTTTTCATCTTGAGTCAAATTATGTACATTAAAAATCAACGTTTAAACATTAGTAACAAACATTTGTTAATACATCTATTCGATTATTTTAATGATGTTTGAACTTGACATCTCAAAGTATGCCTTTAAACGATAAGTATGTTTTGTCATATATGATACTGTCTGCTCAACGTATTTAATCTGAATTCTTGGTCCATTACTGTATTTCCTCTTCATTAGTGTACTAAATATTTTAAATGAAAACTAAAAAAATAAAAACAATTAATAAAAGGTCACCAAACTGGATACATAAATAAATAAATACGTAAAGAAAATTATACTTAGTTTCGTGACTAAACGTTTTTATTATATTCGTTATCATAATATAATACACCTTACTGTGTATTCATAATATAGTATACCTTACAGTATATTCAGGTTGGAGTTTAGTTCTTACTGTATATTAATGTCCATTACAGTGCATTACTGTCCATTACTGTACATTACTCTGTTTAGGGAAATCGGTCGGAACCAGATATCACAACATTAGATAAGGGAAGCTACTCATTACGAATTTCACCTTGACCATGGATTTTTGAAAGCCACATTTTCTTATTTTGTATAGGTCAATAATTTCTTAATAATTAAAAAAACAAAATTAGTCTTTTGATTGGTTGTATGTGCTAAATATCAATTATCAGTCTAAATATACAAAATCAGTTTAACTACCTTTACTCAGAGCCAGTTTGCCTGGTGCATATATATATATATATATATATATATATATATATATATATACACACACACACACACACACACACACACACACACTGCAGAAACATCTCAAGAATATTCATGTTTTCGATATACACGTGTAGAAATATCTCACTAATATTCATATTTCGGAACTTAGTCGGTTCTCGGCCAATACGTAGCTTCTGCACATATGATATCACGATATCAGTTGCCTCTCTAAAGACCACAGTGCTAACGTTCGGTGAAATTATATAACCTCTGTATTACTTTCGTGTGCGTACCACACACCGGTTACACGATTTTACAACAATCCACTACAATCTGCCACAATCATCTACAGTCTACCACATTCCACTACAATCTACTAAGTATGTTACTGTTATAATTACAATATAATTATAATTATTATTATCAATAAAATATTTTCTAACTCTGATAAATATATGTATTCACGAGTGCAGTAGGCATGATGCATTTGATTTTATAAGCTTTAAAAATTATTCGGAATATATTATTGTTATTGCCATTATAGCAAATGACTGTTTGAACCATTACGTGGATAAAATAACATAATATTATATTAGAACTTAATTTTGTACATCAAAACCCACGGATCCTTTATTTCTCGTCCCCGAACGCCTTCCACGTTAATTCCCCATTTAATAGTTGCTACACATGTACTTTTATAGATTTGTTTTGCTATGAATATATTTTATGTTTCTTACTTTTTTTTTTTCTTTTTTTTTTTTTGTGGAGGGTGCTCTCCCTGTTTGATCTTTGCAGACCATTTAGGGAGGCCCTCCTGCCCTACATGGAAAGATGTGCTATATTGTGTTTTTTTTTTCCTTCTATGGTACAGTTTGTCTAAGTTGTTATATGTTGTAGAATTGTATATATTTCTATTTTTTTTAATAGTTGTCTATTTTGTATGTGTATATAATAATTTTTTTTTTTTTTTTAATATTCTTCTTCTTGAATGAAATACTCCTCCGCTTCTCGCTGAATTCATTCTTCGTCAAGGGTTTCGTCATCCTTAAGTAGGTAATCCTCCATTTCTTTCCTACGTTGTTCTTCCATTTCTAGTTTTCTCCTCCTTTTAGCTCTCCTTTTTTCTCTCTTAATTTCTTTTTCTTTCTCTGTCTCTGTTTCGGTCCTCATTGTTGTTTCTGCTGTTTGCGAATCTAATGTTGCCAATGTCAAAGCCATTTCTACCTGCTTGTTGATTTCATGCTTTTGTTGCTGCGATGTTGGATTTTTTCCTGATGTTTCAACTATTGGGGTTGCTTGTACTTGTCTGTTGTTTTTTTGGACTTTTAATTTGAGTGTTCTGTTGTTTGTTCTGTGTTTGTGCATTTTGTTTAGTCTTGTTGGCTGTCTTCGATGTTTCTGTAGATTTTTGTTTAGAAAGTTGTGGTTGTTGTTGCTGTTGTACTACCACGCTCTGCTGTATATGCCTTGGATCCGTCTCTTGTACTTGTTGTTTGACCTGTCTTAATTGTTGTTGCTGTTGTTGTGTAGATGTTTTCTCTAGTGATTTTTGTAGTTGTTGGCTTTCTAGATGCTGTGTCTTGGGTCTTAGTTGCTGTTTTGTTGTTTCTATTTCAGTTCTTAAGTCTGTTATGTCCATTGACTGTTGGTTTTGTTCTTGCTGGTGTTGCTGTTGCATGTTTCCTGGACATTTGTGTGGGGTGTGCCCTGTTAAACCACATCTATTACATTTTCTATGGTAAATACAGCCTTTATACCATGTTTTCGTCAGAAACCCAAATAAATAAAAAGCTCTTTTCACGTCTCTTAGTTTGCCTTTTTCTATTTCAAAGATCCTATTCCCATTGTAGATGGATGTCAAGGGAATGGTATCCAATCTGGCCGATATAACTTTTATGTTGTACTTCTCTTCAAATCTTTCTTTTGTTGCTTCCAGGGGTATCTCTAGAGGGATGTCACTCAAATATAGCTCTCCCGTTTGTTTTTTTTATTTTCTTCAGGATTGGTGGTGGTTCCCTTACTGTAACTGGTAGCTCTTTAATTGTCATCTCTCCCAAAGGTAGTATTGGCTCCTTATCCCTTGATCTCAACATGTATCCTTTGTAACCTTCTCTGTTTATAGAATATATTCTTTTCACCTGATCTGGATAAAGAACCTTTATTGCAACCATGACATCTGCTGTTCCTGGTATTTGATCTCTGGATATTTTTGTCATATCTAGGAACTGAGTCCCTTCATGGTGTATACATTCTAGAAAGGATCCTTCCGTTCTCTCTACTCTTCTTATCTTGAAAAAATTTTCTAGTTTCCATTTTTTTCAAACTTTTGGCATTTTGTACTGCACGTGCAGCTCGCTCCTGTGAGTTGTATTCTTCTCAACTCATCTTCACTGTCTTGTTGTTGTAGTTGTTTCTTTGTCAATATTTGTTCTGGTTTGTTATGGTTTTTCAATTCTTGATTTTAAACTCCCATTTCAAAGCATTGTCCTTTTTCTTTAAGTCTGCTTGGTCCTCGCCATTGTGAAATTTATTTAAGAAATGACTTTACCTGTCCAACAAAAGTTTAACAATGTTTATGTTTCTTACATGTGTTAAACCGTCCAAGGTAACTATCAGGTGTGAAATTCAGAATCCAAAATACTATGTTTAAAAAAAATAAAGTCGCAAGGGTTAGTAATATACAGGGTAATTTGGAGATGTGAAAACCAGGTCCCAATCGCAACGTGTCAGAGATTATGTTGTTCTACCAGGTGTCAGCAAAGGTGCAATACTCTATCCTGTTGTTTTACATGGAGTCACACCTGGTATTATAAATTTTACGCATTCAGCACCGCAGATGTAATACACGCTGACTTTATAATGTAAATAGAGGATCTCAAATGGGTAATGATTTAATATTGAATTTATGAAACGAGTTGAATAATATCCAGTTTTTGCGAGCCTTGGCGAGCAAAAGCGGACATTATTCAACGAGTTTCATAAATTTAATATTAAATCGTTACCCATTTGAGATTCTTTTTATCACATAGTTTTTATTTCAGTGGAAATAATTGAGATAGAAAGAAGAACGAATAATTTCGTTCATTCTGACAGACGGTGCACCTTTCATTTGTTGTGCAGAAAATATAGTTCCAAACAAAGCTGAATTGGTAAAAGTAGATTGTACTGTTTTACAAACTATAAATCAAAGAAAAACTTCCATCCGAATAAACAGAACATTTTATAACGACAAAATAATTTTTCAAAACAGAATGATCTATGCGATGTGATGCTGCCACATTGTTTGATACGGTACACAGTACAGTAGGCCTACAGTAGAGTACATGTTTACCCTAAAATGTCACTTTCAGAACTAAACGTTACATTGCTGCGATCTTCATGTGAAATAGGATTACTGGATGCAAAAATTCCCACATTTACTGCAATGCATTTGTGACCGGATATTTGCAGTATTTGATTTGGAACAATAGACTGTACAGAAGACGTCAACAAATTTCTTTTCGTGTCGGATTTACATCCCATATATACTACGTAAAGATGCTGTGGTTGGATAAAGTTCTGTCAGTTAGGAGACCCATTTATGTCCAGATTCTTCTGTGAACAGAAGTGAGTTTAGTTACTTCTTTAAGTTAACATTTAAACCACGCTTGTATATACGGTGGATTCTATATCTATGTTACAGATATACCCCCCCCCCCGCCACCCGCTATCAAATAAGCAATACCCTTAGTTTTACTTCTTATTGTTGTTCTTGTCTTGTAGTTTTACGCCATTTTTCTTATTATGATATTGTTAAACATGACATAACAAACCCCTGTGGGGGTAACATATCCATATTCTGACAGCCGAGATAATTTTTCAACAATTACCTTTCGTGAGTCGAGTTAAAAAATGGCCGCCAAAAAATGTTCATTCAAAACAAAACATTCCAGAAGGCGGGGTTAAAAACGTTTTCCCACGATCCCAGCCAATCAGTAAAGAGGATCGTGCACAATAATTTCATGGGCTTATTTGGACCAATCAGAATCACATAAAGTGATATGTTCACACGTATAATATCAAAAATATGAAACTGCACACACTGTAGGCGAAGTGTACCGACTATGTGATAAATGTGTTTTAGTTGTGCTCGAAAGTCTGAGCATTAGTATGTTATGTGAGGACTGATGTGCCTCTCCATTAGTCTATCCGTATTCCGTGCCGTGCCGTGGTGACAGACAGCTAAAAGTATACATTTTTAAAATAGATTTTATCTAGTTTCTCACATTAAATTATCGTGTTTATAATATATTTGATAATTTAATTATATAATTTCTTGTTTGTATTTGAGCTGTGTATAGTAGTGTTTTTCTCTTAAACGTTCCTAATTTAGCTATGATATTTGCTTTTACTATTTCTCTCTCTGTTTCTATAGACTTACAAAATAGATTACATGTTTTCGTGTTGATCCCTTTTTACATAAGGGACATACCGGGATTTTGTTTATAATATGCTTCTTAAAGACTACTTCTCCAGTAACTCATGCGTCATGAATGTATTTATACATTATACATCGCTTAGCCGTTGATTTTATATTTGCCCAGTTTTTCCTCACTATATCCCAAGTTACATCTGGGTTTCTATATTCTATCTTAAATCATATATTTTTACTTAGTTCCTTAATTAGAATGGCTTGCATTTTGTTTGCCATGAACCAATCAATCAGAGTATTGGACTCTGCTTCAAATGTGTTAAATCAGTGTCCAAATCCGGTGAGGAAAAGGACAAAGTGTTATCGTCGGCGTAGATATACAAAGAGCCAGCCGTAATAAAATAAAAGATACCATTGATGTAAACATTAAAGAGTAATGGTTCGAGGATTGACCCCTGAAGAACCCCTTTCTCAGTTTCAGTCCAGATACTCAAGACACCCTGATCGATTTGACAGATAGTTCAGTAAGACTCCTACTGAGCTATTTGACATACCACAACTCCTTAACTTGCAAATGAGAATATCACGAGTGAGACAGTCAAAAGCATTGAATTAATCGATCAGATGCGCAGCTACATACTTGTTTTCATAAAGAGCCTTCCTCCAGTCTTCAAGTAAACTTAACAGAGTGGTCTGGCATCCATCATCTGTACAAAAAGCGTTCAAATGTTTGTTAAAATGTTCTCAGAAATGCTGATTTCTGCTTTTTTCCCAGACATTGCATGATCTGAACAGAGGAAGGGTAAGAGCGAGCGTGAGCGAGCTAATAAGGGTAAATATACTTCTTAAATGGAAAAGAAAGTAGTAACAAAAGCGATGTAGCCACGGTGGTGATAAAACTAATATCATTACTGTATCTATATCATTTTCTCCCACTGCTACATTTCAATATTTCATGGGGACCCGAGTGACCGAGTGGTCCAAAGCGCTCACCGTTCCGGATCACTGCCATCTCACTTGTCTGCGTGGGTTCGAGTCTCAGGCTCGGCTAACGTGAGTACCTGAGAAAGCTTGCCAGTAACTTCTCGTAGGTCGGTGGTTCTTGCCGGGGTTTTCCAGGGTTCTTCCTCCACCAATTATATTGGCCGCCATGTATAACCTATCTTGTGCTGAAAAATGGCTTTAAACCCTACAGCAACAACAACAACAAGAACATCAATATCTCATTATGAGATGCATAATGAAAGAAAAATACCTACATGATGTTGAAGGTGTCAGTAAATTTATATATTAGACTGATGATAAACGTAACATTAAATAGGGGAACCAAGTCATAATAACACAAAAATGGACGTGACTAAAAAGTACTTCTTAAATTCCGAAATTGTGAGTCTTTTGCGAAGACTGAACATTTTCTGGAAAAATATGTATGAAAAATGTAAGAAAAAACCACTTTAAAAATATGACAGGAATACAAGTAACAATAAAATATAGAAAAATGTACCAGACTTTAGCAGAAATTGTAAAAAAAAAAAAAATCCTGAAAAAAATATGAAACAAATTTGCTCAAGACTAAAAGTAGTAATAAAATTCATAAACTTACAGTACATTAGCGGCTAATTTAACAGTTTAATTTGTTTTTACACTTGTTAAACGAATTTTAAATTTGAATACTTTGTACAGATTATGAACGATACGTATGCAAAATTAAACATTTCGCGCTGGCTTCAGTGACTAACACCCACACTTACCAAACAACGATAGAGTGACCAACAGCCAGTCATCTGCTATCCAGCACACTACGTTTACCATCCAATACCCCACATTTACTATTCAGCACGCTATTTTTTGTCCATAAAAGTGTGCTTCAGTATCTTACCCATACTGAAAGAGGAAGATCACAAGAAAGACACTTACGTTTTCTTTCGTATATACTTGTAAAATCAGAATCACAATGAAATTTCATTTTTTTAAAAATCACTAAATTCCGCATTTTGTACTGTCCTTCT
>JAECUM010028674.1:0-41039 GCA_016617855.1 Megalonaias nervosa | reverse complement strand
ACCAGTTTAATTAAATTTTGGTTGATCAATGCTCTACAATAGGGGTAGTTGCCATGCTATTTTAATAATAAAATTCACGAAAGTTTCTTAAATACGCATAAATCTAGATAAAGTATTAAACAATACATGTATTAATTTCATTATAAAGGAAGGTGTCTTCAGAAAAATACTAGACCTGGTATTTACTTAACTTTTGAATACATGGTATACCTACCATTGTTTTGATAGAAATGAAGGAATACACTACCCAAAAAGATTACAACTATTAAGTATTATGCTATATGAAAAAAATTGACATTAACACTGAATTTATAATAGTACTTTATTATTTGAACATTGCATCTAAAAAACATGTAAAAAATAATAATGATTTCTTCCTATGCTACCTTTAGCAGCAAAATGTATCACGGGGGAAATTTAGCTAAGACAATATGAAAAATGGGAAATGTTATTATTTCATGTCAGGAATATTATTTTCTCCCAAAGAGTCATCATCAGCAATATTTTTTTATAGATTTTCTTTCTCATGATTATTTGTGAAACTTGATTACTAATTACTTTGATTTTATTTAAAAATGTGGGCTCATTTATCAAAGATTTACACAAATTATATGAAGTGGTTGAGCATTGTACTGGTGATTCAAGGTTGGTTTGAATCTTTTGTTATTATTATTGCTGTAGCTCTGTCATGATTAAGACCATGATGATGATGATGATTATTATTATTATTATTGTTATTATTTTTGCAGTTGAGGCCCAGATCATGTTGTTGTTGTTGTTGTTGTTGTTGTTGTTGTGGGGCTTAACGCCATTTTTCAGCACACAATAGGCTATACATGGCAGCCAGTATTAACAGTGGAGGAAGAAACCAGGAAATCCCCGGAAAGAACCACCGACCCACGAAAAGCTACTGGCAAGCTTTCTCACATATCCACATTCAGAGGCCCAGATCAAATGCTATTCCTGTGGTACATTGAGGACATTAGAGGACAGTAATATATAATTATTATTATTATTATTATTATTATTGCAGCAGTTGAAGCCCTGATCAAATGTTATGCCTGTGATACATTGGGGAACTCGGAGGACAGTAAGAGATGTGGTGATTACTTTAGAATGAACAACCAGGATGCCATAGACTGTCAGGGAGTCTGCATCAAAAGGAGAGGCAGGAGGGGTTAGTTTACTTAAGCTTGAATTCCAGAATTATGGCATTTTATCAATCATATTTCCCACTTTGTAGTTGTCTTGCCATTAGATGTTTATTTTAATCTAATTCATGCAATTCTGTAGATCCCATCAGCCAAGTCATGATTGTTGTAATAAAAATTATTCAACAGCTTTTGCTATCTATATATGTATATATGCATATATACATATATATGTATATATGTCCTAAATGCTCACTCTACATGTAGCTCTCCATCTGACCTGCTACTGAAAATTGTCACATGAGTGTAAGCACTTTTTTAACCCATTTCAGATTGGCAAATAAAATACGATGCAGTTTCCTTTTCTCGATAGTGTCCTGTTGTCCATCTGCATTTTTGTAGTTGTCATCCCCTGGCTAGAAATTTGGCCATATTTGATGTTTAAGCGTACATTGTTATGGTTCACAGTGTTGTAAATTCAGTACAGTAGTCCCCTCTTATACGGCCACCCCTTCTGTACCAGGAAAGTGGCCTTATAAGACGGGTGGTCTTTCCAGAGGGGGATAAATTTTTTGTGAGAAGTATATGTAATGTACGCAGTAAGAAAGCTATGTTCTTCAAAGCATTTAATACCTTTGTTTAAAAGTAACATTAATTATTAAAAGTTTCTTCTTGTTATAATAATAGACTTATTTCAACTGAATATGCATTAATTGTTCTTATTCTTGGCGTAAGCGTGATATGCGAGCAGGTGTTGTTGTCATGCACATTGCAAAACCATTCAAAAACGTCATTTAAATCTTGGTACATGCATAATTCTCTATCCATTTGCTCCATTTTCCCACTGCTGCTGAATAACCTCCTTATCGGTTATGATGTTGTTTATTCGGGTCTTTTGAACATAAAATTGTTTTATTCGAGTCTTTTCTACCTAAAATTGTTCGGCAAGTTCCCTCTCCCCACCTCACCCAATGTCGTCGAGTAGAATAACTGACTTTTTTCTAAAATAATTGTCTCCATTTACGTGATGACATGTTAATGTTTGGTAATGGTTTATTCGGATGTTGCTAACTGTATGAGATTTAATTATGCAGACGAAACTTTTGCAGAGCGGATGAAATGCCTTTTTCATAAAGGAATGTGTTGTCACATGATTCTTCGGTCTTTGTCTGGTGCCCTGTTTTGTTCAAGGCTAATTTCTGTGTGTGTGTGTCTGCAAAAATCTATTTTTAGACTATGCTGACCCTGTTATGATCTTGACAATTACGTCTGGTTGTAATCGTCAATGTTGCCAACTACAAGACTGATAAAACAACTTTTCTGCATTTAAACAAAATGCCATGTGTGTTTTAAAGGCAGCGATCTTGTCACGTGATTCATTAGTTGCAGTCTGGTACCCTATTTGTGTATACATTTCTTTACACTAAGTGAGAGAAGCCAAAACAGCTTTGATATGTATGCAGATTTGATCTGAACAATAGCACCTCACGGCCGTTAGGATTTGTAATCATGACAATTATTGTCAGTAGTAATAGCCACTAATTATGAAAGTGAACAAGCTCAACATCTTACTAAGGGAAGCCATAAAGGCTATCAAACCATTTTCCTGCTGACTTGTGTATTGTACATCAATACCGCCACTTCTCAGCTGTTACTACTGTTCAATAATTGTAATCCAGACCAGACATCTCATGATAACACAGCAGTAAGGCTAATAGGATTACGTGTACTTACCTTTTTGTATGGATTAAAATTTGAGTCTTTCTTGGCTTTATGGAATAAATGTGGCTTCTCGTGAGGCGTAAATGATATAATATTAACCTTAGTGGTACATGTACTTTAGTCAACACTTCTTTCAGTAACGAAAACCTGACATCGGGAAACAGAAATCGGATTACTTAACATGCATTATGAATAAAATTGGTTCTGGATACATATTACAAAATAAAATGCGGTTGCTTGATAGGGGTAAATTTTATATTTTTGCATATGCTGGCCGCTGGTCGTGTTAGCGGGGTGGCCTTTCGTGAGGGGTACTTTTGAACACAAACTTGTTGGTGCCGTCGGATTCTGGCCATAAGGAGCGGGTGGCCGCTGGTCAGGGGTCCGTTCAAGAGGGGGACTACTGTATTATTAATCTTGTGTGCAACTGTGAACTCCACACTTTCCACATGGGGTTTTTGTTCCGATATTACCCCACAAGCAAGTACAGCATGCAACAACAATTGTGATAGGTTTAATTTCTCAAACCTATCATATTTCTTTAGCTAAAATTTGCCAACAGAAGCCAGTATTATATAGACCAATGAGAAAGCACAATACAGATCATAGGCAATCATTGTGGCAGGCCAATGATCAAAGTATTTTAATATTTTGGTGTGATGACAAAAAACAAACATTCAAGAGTCCTGTTATTTTTTTGAGTTTCTTAAAGGGTTTCCCTTAAGGGGATTGCAGTATGGACTGTGCTTGATAAGATAATGAGTAGCTGACACATGACGATTAGTGTGACCCACAGCAATAACAAACACTCAGCTACAGAGGGATAATTTATGATCAAATGCTTATCACTTGAAAATATGTAAAATTACATTGTGACTTTTTTCATTATCATTTTTAAAAATATTTTTTACATTGGGAAAAATGGTTGCCCAGCATTATGTTTTAGTTGCACTGGGCGTCCAGGCAAAGGATTTTGATACACATGGGTAGAGCTTGATTACAAGTCTGTTCCAGATTTTTGCTTACAGTAAAATATGTCCTAAAGACTTTGGGGTGGGGGTAACTTTTTATATAGACCACTCCGGTGGCCTAGTGCTTAGAGTGTCCACCTAGGATGCGGGAGGTCACGGATTCGAACCCCGGCCGAGTCATACCAAAGATTTATAGAAATGTTACTAACAGCTGCCTCTCTAGGCACTCAGCATTAAGAGGCTAGTGTTAGTACAGGTCAGCCTGGTGTCAGGATAATGTGACTGGATGGGACATGATGCTACATGTCTGCGGCATGATGCCCCAGTACTAGACATCACTATAAGCTGCCACATTGCAGACATCATAGTAGTATGACTGAAAAATTTTTAAAGTTATGTTAAAAATCCAAATCACACACTTTTTATATAATAATGTTTGAGGAATTGCTGCTCATTTTGATCAGTTTTCCAGATCATTAAATGTCACTCTGTCAATTCTGACAACACAAATTGAGTTATATCAGATAATTAATACTTGAATATGTCCACAATTAATCACATCAGGCTTATCAATACCAAGTAAATTAAAGGTCAAAGTTCAAAATCGATTGGGTCACAAGTAAGGATAGGTAGCATATACTACGTATAAAATATGATTGGTTGAGTAGGTGAAACTTAGTTGTCAGTATCAAACAAGATTCGAATATGACAAGACATGGTATATGAACTAGTAGACTACTTAGCCTGTGTTTATAACCAGTTAATATTACTGGTGCCAAGCATCACTTGTCTGCCACTGAATCAAGTAGTTTTTGACATCTAAAATCAAATGTGGTCATGATAAGGAGTAGGTTTTCTTGTGACAGCCAAAATTCTGACTCAGTGCTCGAAATTTTAGGTAGTCTGCTAGCCCAAGGCTGTCCTGTTGGACTAGCAGTTTTCATAATTTCATTAATCCAATAGCTAGTAAAGTTTCAGGTTTAGCCAGTCAGCTAGTGAAAAAGGACAAGTGAAGATTCAGGAGGACTAGTAATTTCTCAATCTACTAGTCCATCTGGATGCAAAGAAATATATGCTGAATTGTAGGCTTGAGACTGAAGAAAAGGGTAAACCACTCCCATTTCTAGTGGGGCCACTGCCTGTAAGCCCCAGGGTCATGATTATAGAACAACATGTACATATATCTTGACATGTAACATGTTTACATAAGAATTAACACTTTCAGATGTATCAGTTGAGGCTTGTACATGAATACCTACCATATATACTCATGTACAAGCCAAGTCATACTACAAACAATACCCTGGTCTGTCATCGTATAATGCACGGGCAGATCAGATCAGGATCGATATTGTTTGTTCTACTGATTGCTCCTAACAAAACTTTATAGACCCAAATGAGTTGGTACATGATGTGACATCAGATCTGGGTCTGTCTAGTTTGCAGTTGGACTTGATTTACAAGCAAGTAAATATGGTATTAGAATATAAACAACCCCTCCCCCCTACATAGGGCCTTCTTCCCAGTATGTTACTTTGACATCATTAGTATAACAATGTATTCATGAATTGCTGGCAGCTAATATTGCAGTTATAGATGCATACAACCATGATCTGGGCAGTCCTTCTTGTGTATGTTTGTTTTGTTTAAAGGATTTCAATTCCTCTATGCCCATTATCGTAGTGTCCATTCTCTTTTACTGGATAAAGTTTGTATTGCTACTAACAGTAGCATTAGAAACTGTATGATCCTATTAAAATTATTGACAAGTATTGAACTGTATGATCCTATTAAAATTAATAACAAATTATAGATCTGTAAGCTTTTCAGCTCAAATTTATGTCTCAAAGGAGGCAGCTCAGATGTAGATAAACCATTAGACAAATAATGGTCATCTCACTTGAAACAGTAGTTGAAAAAGCTTTACAAGGAAATCACCAAAAGTAATTTCTCAAATAATGTTTCAGATACGATTTTAATTTGCAAATTCAGAGTACTTTGTTGGGCAAAACCTTGTCAGTACACATCTTAAAATTTATTATGTCCCACCAGCAGTAAATACATTTTAAATACACTATTTTTCATGGAGTACCAATATTTTGTGGATTTAATACATCAAATCATAAATTTAAATACCCAATGAACAATGACCAATCCATGGAAATAATAGGACCCTTTCCCAAATGAACAAATTTAACTTCAGATGAAAATGTCATATTTTTCCAAACCACAGAAATATGTGCCTGTGAAAATAAATTAACTCAAAGTGATCAAAATTGATTTTTGAAGTTTTTAATTGGCTGTTTCTACCAGTGTATGATGTATTTTGTCAACTAAATTCTTTTTTTTTCTGAAATTCATCACCTCCCCCAATTCCTTAAGATTGCTTTGATTTGCAGTTAATTTCCCAGTTTCAGATAACATGTATTCAGGTTTTATTTTTTGATTCCAGTTGTTCAGGATGGTGTTGAGCAGGTAGAAGTATATCGTCAGTGTTATGATGACGTGAATCAGCAAGAAAGATGTTTTGATGAGAAGTACAACGGCATCACTGTTAATTCATGCACATGCAGTACAGATTATTGTAACCATGCTGCAGATAACAAAGTTTCCATCATGTGCATCACCCTGATATTGTTTACCATTGTTTTCTTTATTGCATGAGGCCATTCAAGGAGATTTGTATTTGATAGCAATATTATGACACAGTGTACATATATATTGTGCACATATTGATGATATATTAAACATATCATGCACAGACTGTTATGATAATATATTTAAGTCAGAAGGCAGATTATTTTCACCTTTTTTTATGGATTTTGTTGTTACCACAAACCATGAATTTAAGGATCAAACAAAGGTTGATATTCTGTAGTAGTGATATGAACCCTCTCATACATTCCATGAAATTAAGTATCCATGAAAATGTTTTTTTTTTGACCACAGAAATTGATACCCATGAAAATTGGTTAATTCACTGTAATTGAGAATTTCATCAAATTTTTGATTTTTTTTAGTTCAATATATTGTTTTACTTCAACATTACAACTATGGGTATGTAACAATTCAGAGCCAATAATTAGTAGTTTTGTTCATGAATCTTTTCAAAACAATAATATTAAAAATGTTAATATTGTAAGTATCTATCTGGAAAACTTTTTATTTTTATTGTTATATCACAGAATTAACTGAAATTGATGGAATAAAACATTTGAATATGTCCCTATGTAGTTATTTTATCAGAAATAACTATATTTTTAAAAACAAAACCACAAGAAGCTACAATATTTTTTGTTTGTGATAAATATTGTAACTAATGTTAATGGTTCCTTGGTTGTGAATGGATGAAAAAATGCTGACTGCATCCTAGTTTTAGTCATGGTTGTGGTTTCCATTCATCCTTTTTACTTTAAGTCAAGTTGATCATAGTCAATTCTCACATATTCTCCCTACCATGGCATCAGAAGAATAGCAAATGTTGATGAACACTTTTTTCTGGAAGTGATTCTGGATCGTTTAGATTGAATAACCAATAAATTTTAAATCTGCATCATCAGTAGGTGGTTGGTGTCAAATATCTCTGTATCTTTAGCTGGACACTCATTACTTGAAATGCTGAATTATTTTGATACCTCATCTCATTTCATTATCTCAGCAAACCATTATTGTGTATTTGCAAGTGATGCTTTCTTGAATATCTGAGCAGCTTCAATCCTTGCCACAAGTTGGAAGCTATTAAGTGCATCAAACAGCTTTGAATTCATTAAATGTTCAAAGTTAGGAAACTAGTTTTTCTCCACCAGATATGCTTCAGGAAGGTGCACAGGCTGTATTGATACCAGTTTTGTATTCTTGGCATCTTTTCTTTCAAACTATTCCTCTGGCATCTTCCCCAGTAAAAAAAAAAAAAGCTATAAGTTTTATTCAACATGGAAATCAGCTTGAGTATTGCTGTCCACTTCACCGGAGGTCATTTTTATTTCAGCAACCTCTGGCTTTATATAGGAATCTGATTTGTTCAGCTGATCAGAAAGCCTAGTGATCAGTGTACTGTGGTTATCAAATTTCACCTAAATTGGTATACAGTAAAGGAAATTCTGTTTAATCAAATGATTCAAAACTCGGCTGTATCCCCAGTTCAAACAAAAAGGTTTATGGCTATTTAATAAGTAAACACAATACAATCTGGATGCCATACCTCATCCGCTTGCATTTCTTTCATTTGTCTTTTACCTCGTATTATGAGAGGATTCAGTTTTGAAGACATGTTTTTATTTAATATCTATGACAATTTAGGTAAGGACCATCCTAATACTGTTTTGTACTGTGCTGCATGTATTTGTATGATGAAAAATTCTATTAAGCAATTGGGTCCACTGCATGGACATTTAACATATGATGCTTTTATTGGATGTACAATGACTGTAATATACTGCAGTGACTTGGAAGCTTAATTTTGTTTTTCCTTTAAAATGTTACTCAGGGCTGATCCGTTTAAACATACATGGTACCCAGGGAAGGCAGTTTTTTAAAAATATTTGTCAGGGTACAGAGTTCATATTAAAACGATAAGACAATTCTAAATTGCATCAATGAGTGAGTACCCCACATTAAAAGTGCCTTCCCTTGGTCCCAATTTTGTTTTACTGCAACAGCCTTCAGGAAAGGTTCTCGTAATAAACAGTTTTCATCAATAACTAACATAGAGTTTTCGGTCAGCAAGACAAGTATGTATATGTGTATATTAGCATTTAGTGCCAGCTCAGCACAATAATAGCTATATGGCAACTATTAAAAGTTGTAAAATAAAGAACTGCATAAAATATTTAGGAAGATAACCCTCATAAATAAATGTAAATATGAGATAAAATATGAAGTCCTTACAAGATGATGGCTAGAACAGTACCTCATCCGGAAGAGTAATCTTGTATGATTTATGGTACAACCCATTCACTTCTGCTTTTTCCTAATGATGCCACATTTTTTTATATGAAAACCATCCATACTTTAGGAAAACAATTTAACAGAAACAGTCTTCTTAAATAGTGATTAAAAATATATCATTTAATTAGAACAAGTAGTACCTGCATATCTTAGAGTATCCCAAATGTTTGTTTACATTTATAAATGTTTACAGTTACTAAAGTAAGCCACTGACATGTACAAATATTGCAGCTTTACTCGTCTAATAAAGGATTTTCTTGTTCATGTATAAATAATATTTCCATAGATAAGTAGTCAATCACAGATTGTGAATTTGCTAAGGGTCCTTTTAAACTGAAACAAAATACTATCTTTACTAAGGTGACAGTTTTACAAAATAAGAATTAAAAATGTGGACTCCATATTATTTGTTGGAATAGATGTTTTTTAAAAGTCCATATATACCATACAAAATTATTTGTCCATAAAAAATGATTTTACACTATAGTATATTTGCACACTGCATAACATGTTTTACAAGATAATGACACATCATTAAATCAGGAAATGCTGTCTATTAGTAAAGATTTCAATATTTTCAGCTCCAGTGTCTTTTTATAAAACTAACATTGTTATATTGTTGTACTTAGCCTGACTTAGTTTTGTACTTTCAATTTTGAGCCAACTACAAAAAAAACCCAATGATGCTCAAGGTTCTTCTTAACTATACTTCACTAGTGTTCTTTTAACTAACTATTATTATTATTATTAGGCAAACCAACAAAAAATGATTAGTAATTTTGTTTCACTTGACCAAAATCTCTTACACAAATGGGTATTAGGTTGGACTTTTAAAAATAATGAAAAAGTTTCAAAATTGCGGTCACAAAATTAAAAACATTCTATATCTTTCTTGTCTCACTGAGGGAAGGTTTTGCATGATTGTAAAGATGATAAACGTCATTAAAACGAGATTAACCACTTTAAGGAAACTATCCTCCATATATTACTCCCAAATATTAAAGGGACAGAGATTCATTTTAAGCATTTTATGATACGAATATTTTATACATTGTACATGACCTAAAAGCTACTCTGTTGCAGCATATTATCTTAAAAAATTTAATTTTAGACTAACGTTTGCACACAATTAGAATAAATTGTATCACTTGAGTTTATTTTCTTGTTTATTTCTTTGTGCTTGGTGTTGTCCACGTTTCATGTGTGCATATATGTATGTACATATTAAACATGCACACTATTACCTGTATACTGGTTTACCATGGTATTTCATTCCAAATGTATGTACCATGTTACTTTTTCACTGGTACTTCAGTAGTTTCCAACAGTAAGAAATATACAGAAATTCATGAGTAATCTTTTCATAAATGTAATGATATTGTTTTATTTTTTATGACAAAATAATTCCATTTTTTACAGTTTAATTTGGAGTATTACAAATAAAATTATATTTATGATGTTTTAATCACATATCTGACAAGTGTCATGTATGCCAACATGGTGGTTTAATGTGATGTAAAAGATATTCGGGTCAAATCCAACTTTTGCAAAAATTTAGAATTAAAACAAATCAAAATTCCTGTCTTTGTTTAATTATTTACTTGCATATGTTGATGTGTTAAGAATATGTATTCCTCTGTAAGACTGCAAGTCATCCCAAGATGCTCAGGGGAGCAGGTGTTTTCTGTCTGAATTTTATGGATTTTCTCAAATCCACTAAATATTTTGACATTTCTTAAGTGTGTTCCAGGTGTATTGGCTGTCTGTGATCATTATCTTGCCTGAGTGTTAGCATCCCACTCAAAGTTTCCCTCCCTATTAGTGTAGCTAGTAAATTGTAGGTTTCAGTGTCAGCACTTGCTATTTTTATCAATAAACTCTCCAATGCCAGCACAATGTCACAGGATGTCAGCTATAGTGAAAGTTTAATCATCCAAATTTATTTACTTTTCAGATTACAACAATTGACATAAACATAGCAAATGCATCTGGTGTAAAGATCATTTGTTAGGATGGGTGGATGGTGATCTTCTTTCAAGCTAAGATTGTTATTTTTTATCTCCAAATAATTTTTCGAAATAATATAATGAATATGGTTTTATTTTGCCTTAAATCAGAGCAAGGTAATTTTTGCAGGTATTGACACGGAAATTTGAAAAATATAAAAAGTATAGGGCCCTACCTGAGAAAATTAAACTGTTAGTTCCTAATATAATTGCACTGTAATGATACATATTGCAGTATGTTCATAAATACTGTAGTACAAAAATTTTGTGTTACCAAGCTCTAGTACATGTCATTTAAAATAGACTCAGGAAGTCTGCCTTGTGATTATTTCAGAAAGTGGAAGGTATATCTTTGAAAAATATGTTTCTTAGACAATGTTTAAAAAACGTTTGTTAAGTGAGAAGGATTGGCTTGTAACTAAACGTGTTTGTATTGGGAGAATATTCATCATACATAATTAAGACTGAGCAGGTAAACATGCATTCATGATTTTGTGCGTCTCATCCTGTGTCTGAGCCATGGTTGCTCATTGGTTACCGTACCAGACTCGCAACCAACAGGGTTTGAATTCTACCATCGGACCAACATGCATCAACTGCCATAGTGTGTCCATGGGTAAGGCACTTTACTTCAATTGCCTTGGCAATAAATAACCTACTTGTATTGCTGCGCTGTAAAGCACCAAAAAAAAATCGTCCTGTCTCTATATGCATAAACTCCAGCTATAACTTTATTCTAAGGACTGTTGCAAATGGATTGTTATATGCAGAATTTGTTGTAGGGATGGTGTAGATATTTAGCAGCTTCAGCTGTGATAATAATGCACTCGATACTCGAGTCATGAAGAAAATTACGATTACTGTGTAATATGGACAAAAAAAAGAAATCAATCACAAAAATGTAATCTATTCTGCTTATTTAATCAATCTGTATCACTGCTGGTCACAGTGGTCATCTAGAAAATCTTGTTATCACTACTTTTGAATGGATGGTGGTCTTAACATGGGGTGTTCACTAAAAGACTTATGATGTTAGGTTGGTCCTGAATGAAAATGGTGCTGATCTGGCTTCCAATATGGCTACTATGGTCTTGAACATCTTATTGCTACTTTCCTGAATGGACAACGTGGGGGTTTTCACTAAGAGACTTCAAATGAAGTCTAGATGGTCCTAAATGAAAATCATGCCGATTTTGCCATTACAAGGACCATAATCTTGTTATCACTACTTTTCTACATGGATGGTCATATTATCATGGGGTTTACACTGAACGACTTCCTATGATATTTAGTTCATTCTAACTGAAAACTGTGCTGATCAGAAGTCTAATATCACCGATATAGCAGCCATCTTAAAAAATCTTTTTTACCCCAATCTACTTGAACAGAAAGTCAAGTCTTATTAAAGTGGGTTTTTCACCAGAAGACTGATTATGGTGTCCAGTAGGTCTTAAAAGAAAATGGTACCTAAAAATGTTATTGCTACTACTCCTGACTGAAAATCCTATCTAGAAATATGTTCTCTCTACTCTTCTCCAAATGAATTACTATATCAACATGTGTTTTCACCAGGAGACTTCTTCTGATACCTAGTTGGTCCTAAATGAAAAGGGTGCCAGTTTGTATATTCAATACGGTTGTCATGATGAATGTCCTAGAAGTCTTCCTGTCATTACTACCCTTAAATGCGCGATTATTACAAAGGGGTTTTCACAAAGTCCTAAAGAAAATGGTCCCAAGTCATACATCCACTGGCTTCCACACCAATCATCTTAAAAAACTTCTTGTCGCTACTCCCCATGAATGGATAATCATTATAACATGGAGTTTTTACCAAACCACTTCTAATGGTGTATACATTGCCCTAAATGAAACTGGTGCCAAACTGGCATCCAGTACGTGTATTGCAGCAGCAAATTTGAAACTCTTGTTAACACTGAAGAATATCAGAGATGGTTTCAACACTCATTAATTAAAAAGTCTTGTCTTGAATTTCTGGAAGTTCTTTTTGCTTAATACAGTGCCAGTCCCCTCAAGACACTCAGCTTTTTTTCAATGGTTGTACATATAGCAAAAGAAAATAGTTATGAGTCATTTCATCATCCTGTACTCTCAAAAGTTTGTAATTTGCAATGAAATGACATAAATAAACATGAACAGAAATTCCTATAACATTTAATAAAGCTCGCCTGAGTAAGAACTTGAGTAGAAACTGAGTCTTAATTCAATTCTGGCTGACTCAAATAAGCTACCTGTATACAAAACTGAAGGTTCACAATTACTCAAAACAGATTGCTTATGCAAAGCTAATGCAATACATAAAAAAATTAAATTTTTCAAAACAACTGTATTCTGTCCATGGGATGTCACAGACCAGAAGAGCTTTTGAAATGGTCTATTGTTTGTCTTCCACTATGTCATTCATCTGTCAATCCATTAGCACAATTTTGTTATCGCTTCTCTGCCTAAACTATATAAAGGATAGCCATAAAATTTCAAACAAACATGATTTGGTTGGTCCGAAATGGAAAGCAAATTTTTAAATCACATTTCTCCAAGAATACTTACCCGATCACAGTACATTAGGAATATTATCCTGCTACCTTGCAAATCCAGCCCTACAAAAAGATGAAAATCATCTTTTCTTGTCCAGTTCAATAGGCAAAGGGCAATAATTCTTGCCCATTACCTCCCCTTGGCACCCCCAGGTATCAATAGATTTTAGCTGAGTGAGATACTAACAAGGATGCTTGCATGGTGGGGTGGTTGGGAGGGTTGTTAAGTAATGTGATTGGGCAAGTCTTCTCAG
Organism: Megalonaias nervosa; assembly: GCA_016617855.1. Classification (NCBI taxonomy): domain Eukaryota; kingdom Metazoa; phylum Mollusca; class Bivalvia; order Unionida; family Unionidae; genus Megalonaias; species Megalonaias nervosa. The sequence continues at coordinate 27,433 of JAECUM010028674.1, read as the reverse complement.
AGAAACAGTTTACCAAAAACTCCTTTCTCCTTTGAACACATTCCCCAATCAAATTACATATACATTAGGAGAATAAGCAATAGGAAGAGGGGATGCTGAGCATCTAACCTCTACCTCAGGTATCCTTCTAGGGAAAAATAGCTGAATTCCCCCATGTGAACGATAACCTGTTCTCCTAATTACATAAGCAACACAGCCTTGGGTCACTTGACCTGTGATGGATACTGAATTCTTAAAATTTCACTGGCGAATCCAGCGAAGCTAACAGGCTGTGTTGATTGATCCAGTTGGGTCTGGTGGCTGTCTGTGCTGCCGCCACTGGACCGACCAGATTCAAGGTTGGCCTCTGCAACACTACATCTCTGAGATGAAGATTTGAGAAGGTTGACTCTGCATGTCAACTAACAGTTATTATATTTTGGATCCAAAGTTTACATTACAACGCAAGGCTTGCAGAGATGGCTCAAAACTTATGAGCCATAATATTCATGAGGTGACTCTGATCTGGTGAGACGTCGGAGTACATCAAACGTACAACCCACTTAAGCCATGAAGAAAGAGCTTGATTGGTCATTTGGAGGCTAGAAAGCCTCTGTATGATTGCCTCCTATGTTGGTTAGGTTGTGGTGTCCTGACATTGGTTTGAGATTAGTACTGGTGTGTATCTGGCCGTGGGCTGAGAGGGTCATATTGGGGAAAGGCAAGTTGAAGAGGCAGTTGCTGAGCTGCCTGCCTCCAAACCGCTTCGATTCATCCTCCAAAATGCAATGGAGACCCAAACAGAGCTATCCATAAAGCAAGAGTATGGTGTGGTTTAAGTATCATTGACCACAGACTTGCGTCATGTCAGATTAGGTCTAAATTGGCTGAAGCCATCAATACACTGGCCCTAGGACGGTGAGCTGCTTGGTTAAAGATCCAAGCAATCCTGGCTGTCACATCCCAGGCATGGCTATTACTGGACTGTTCAGTGAGCCAGAAGATTGCCAATGGGGCCAAATCTAACAAAGAGGATGTCGCCACGATGTTCTGGAACCAGCTTAGACTTCGCATGGAACATGTTCTTATCCACTTTGAAGTACAATGGAGCCGACATAGATGTCTGCCAAATTCTTGTTGAGAGCTGAAAGGTCCGTACTGAAGGCACTGGAGTGCATCTGATACCAGTGAGAGAAGGAAGTTGCTGGAACCTGGCTTTCCGAGAAGAATGCCTTGGAGTTGCACTATATCACCAATCTGACCTGAAAGCCAGTCATTAATCTCCTTAATCTTGATGATTGGGGAAGGAGCAAGAAAGACAGCAGCTCTTCTTCCTCCCAAAAATCAACAGACACCTTGACTTTGTAACCTGGGCAGTGGTAGGGGGTAAAGGGCATTCTGAAATGACCAACACATGATAGACTTCTTCGATGGCTTGAAAGCTAATTGGATCTGAATAAGATGGGTTTTGTTGGCGTCTCATACTCATGGTGCACTGGGTCCTGGTCCAGGTTGGCTTGTGGCTCTGCACAGGTTCAACAGGATGGCATCAATGACTCCTGCCGGTCATATTTGGCAATGTCACTAGCTCTCCCTTGACAGTAGGCAGTGAGTAATTGAAATTCTGACATAGAGATGTTGGCAGTATATAAGACGGCCTGGTAATCACCGGTTACTATACCAGTCGCTCTGAAGGCCTGGCTGAATGGACAGATTTCTTACAGTAGTGATAAGATGCCAACAGTGTGGCTAGATGGACAGATCTATCACCAAGATCCCCGTATGAACTATTTGGCTAGACCATTTCAGTGAAAAGGTCCCCATACTGGGATGGCTGAACTGCCAGTGTTGGCTGAATGGATGGTGATGTTGGGATGGCTGGTGACAGCCAGATGGTCGGTAATGGTACAGTAGTATTAAGAGCTGGACCCAATGGATCTGGCATGAAACCCATGCACCCTGACTGAGAGGCCCAAAGACCATGCTCAGACATAGTGGGGGTACTTACGCCCACTGGGCTGTCTGAAATTGGGAAATACTCCCAATGAATCGGTATCGACAACAACAAACTGTAGGTTGTCTTCCTTGATTTATTCCTTCTTTCCTCCTTTTCAATCCCAAAGGACTATTGCTTTGAAGGTGCATTTCATGCATTTAGGAAACATTTCTTCTGAAATGCCACAAGAAGTGAAAACAGCACAGATTTGCAAATTAGTATGTGACTAGCTAATAGCTTAGATTGGCAAATCAGTGTGTCTAAATAGCTAAAATAGTAGCCAGACTATGACCACATATTACAGACATTGCATATCATGGATGGTATATACTTGGTAAAAACGAAACAAGAGTTATGGTAGGCTTCCATGCTCTTAAGTTGCATATATCTATCATTCTGCTGAGACACAAAAAATTAAAGCGGAAACTAGTAATGTATTGAAATTACTAAGTTGCTAAAAACAGAAAAGTGAAAGCGTCCTTTCAGAGACCTATTGTCCTGTTATGAACTTGTGCACATTGCTTAGTTAATAATTAAACCATAATTCTATCAAAATAGCATGAAATATGAATTAACTAAGCATAAATATTAAGCAACACTTCAGAATTTCACTAATAAGAACTCGGTAATGGACGAAGTAAGTGAACAATGTCAAAGGCATGCTAACTCATAATGACCTTGTACAAGGTCAATGATAGCATGGTGGGATGGTGGTCTTAAAAGACAAAGTCCTGAAAGGTGACAAAATCACTCAAAATTGGTAGAAATTGTAAAATAATGCATACAACCTGCAGCTGATCAATAAATCTGCACAATAAATCCAAAAGGAATATTGGATGGGCTCATAGGAACACAAAAATGGCTGGATTGTTGGAGGATGAACTGTATGATGTGTGCTCAGTACAGCAGCGAAGCTAAAAACTAATGACACCTGGTGGTGCCAAGGGGAGGTAATGAGCAAGAGTTACTGCACTTTGTCTATTGAAATAGGAAAAGATGATTTTTGTCTTTTAGTAGGGCTGGATTCACAATGTAGCAGGCTAATATTACTAATATAATGTGATTGGGGAATGTATTTGAATGACAAATTATGCTGTTCGGATATCCAATGCAGCCATTTGTAAAATCCTATTATAGTTACTCCTCCTGAATGGATGGTCATATCATCATGGGCTTATCACTAGTTGGTCCTAAATGAAAATGGTGTCAATATGATGTCCAATATGACCACATCTTGAAAATCTTGTTATCTCTATTTCTCCTAAATGGACAGCCATATCAACATGGGATTTTCACAAAAAGACTTTATAACATCTAGCTGGTCCTATGTGTAAATCATGACCATCTGATGTCTACTGTGGCCACCATGGCGGCAATCTAGAAAATCTTATCACTACTTCTACTGGGATAGTCATATCAACATGAAGTTTTCACTAAAAGATTTTTTAAGATTAATTTATCCTAAATGAAAATTGTGCTGACCTGACATCCAATATGGCTGCCACAGTAGCGGTCTTGAAAATCTTGTTACTGCTACTTCTCCTGAATAGATGGTCACATCAACATCGTGTTTTCGCTCGAAGACTTGTGATGATGTCTAGTTGGCCCTAAATGAAAATGGTGCTGACCTGACATCCAATATGGCTGCCACAGTAGCGGTCTTGAAAATCTTGTTACTGCTACTTCTCCTGAATAGATGGTCACATCAACATCGTGTTTTCGCTCGAAGACTTGTGATGATGTCTAGTTGGCCCTAAATGAAAATGGTGCTAATCTGATGTCCAATATAGTTGTCATGGCAGGCATCTTGAAAATCTTGTTACTGCTACTCTTCCATAATGGATGGTCATATCAACATGGAGTTTTGACTAGGAGACTTCTGATGATGTCTAGTTGATTCTAAATGAAAATAGTACTGATCTGACATCCAACATGGCCACCATGGTAGCCATCTCAAGAATATAGTTATTTTAACTCTAACTAACACGAAGTCATATTGATGGGATCTTCAACAGAAGATTTCTTACATTGTCCATTTGATTTTCAATGAAAATGATGCTGATCGGACATCCAAAATGACCTCTGCACAGTGGCCATCTTGAAGATCCTATTATCTAAATTCTTCCTGAATGGATGATTGTATCAAGATGAGGTTTTCATTAAAAGGCTTCTGATGAAGTCCACTTGTCACTCACCAAAAATGGTGCCAATCTGATTTCCAATATCTCAAAAAACTTGTTATTGCTGATACTGATGTCAAAATCTTGTTATTGCTTCTCCTGAAAATCTGTTTCATGAAAATATTGTTATCTCTACTCCTACCAAACAAACAGTTATATGAACATGGCATTTTTCACTAATAGTTGGTCTTAATAAAAAATGGTGCCAATTGTAGACTCAACATAGCTGCCACAATGACTGTCTTGAAAATCTTGTCACTACTCCCACTGAATAGAAGATCATGAAGAACGGGGGGGTGGGGGGGTCACCAAACCACTTGTAATGGTGTTTATTTTGCCCTAAATGAAAATGGCACCAAGCTGACATCCAATGTGTGCATCACAATAGCTAATATGAAATGTTTAATTATTGCTACAGAATATCAGATGGTTTCAACACTTGACAAATAAATGTAAGAAAGGATCTTATTTTAATTTCCTGGAAATTCTTATAGCCCAGTAGAGTGTCAGTCCCTTTACGGGACTCTTGTCATCATAGGTGGAATCATATATATATATATATATATATGCACACAAAAAACATACACACACACACACACTGCTATGTGAGGTAAAAATTCATGATAATATGGTATGTTAATTCAGAGTTAAATTTACAGTTTGCTAGCAATACATTACAAAAAACAACTGCTTTTGAAATTTAACGGATGCTCATTTTTACAAATGAAGTAATGGGTTGATGACCACAATGTTTTAGGTTAGCTTTTTTTAGGTTAACATAAGAATGACAAAATTCTTGATTAAAAAAAAACCAAAGCTCATAAGTGTATATATATATATATATATATATATATATATATATATATATATATATATATATATGCCAATGGGTTTTTTTTTTTATTATAAGTCTACAGACAACAATAACAATTACTTTACCAATACTTTGTGAAAATGAAATTAATCTACAAAGGCATGATATTGTAATTACATACAAAATGGGTTAATATTTAACAATGTGAATATTAGCTCATATCATTTAGCAAACAAAGAAATTAATCTAAAAAAGCATGATATTGTATTTACATACAAAATGGGTTAATATTTAACAATGTGAATATTAGTTCATATCATTTAGCAAACAAAGAAATTAATCTACAAAAGCATGATATTGTATTTACATACTGGGCCAATATTTAACAATGTGAAATATAGCTCATATCAAATTATCAATCTTTCATCATTTCACAATACCCTTTAAATCTAGTCAACAGGGATTTACCTACAAGAAAATATCAAAACCACTGATCATTGATCATTAGCTCATCAAGATACCCATATAAACAGTATTTAGTTATTAGGACAAGAAAATCATTGCATTTCAAATCCTCTCAAATTAAGGATTTTTATGCAAAAGTTTGACAAAAACTGTTGATGCCATTGTCAGAAAAGTGATGACTACATACAACTTTTCCACTAAAGTGAGACTGACAAAATCAAATATCAGTCAAGATTGCTGATAACATTTCACAGGGGCAGGTGTTTTTACTGTTATAATTGAAAAACATTATATCCATATTTATTGCTTATTTATCAAAATATGTATTTGTCAATGTTGATGACATTGGATATACATGTAGTAAACAGTTCATACTGGTATGTTTACTGTAAAAACTCATATGTAATGGTAAATAAAATTTTCAAACAAAATACACATGTAAAACTACATGTTATCACAAAGAAAAAAATATAAACCAGTACATACTAACATCCAATAAAAGTGCTGACATACATGCACCAGCTGGTGTGAATCATAACAATCACTTTTTATGTGAAAACATCTCTATTCTATAACTTAAAGACTAGTAAATTGGTCTTTTATTTATTTGGATGTAAAGAAATTGTCAATAGTCATCTGTGTTTTATGAATCTGACATTTTTAGTTGATATGTTTTTCATTGACATGCAAATGCTCATACAGAACTAGAACCTCATACAATGGCTAGTACTGATTCATTATTGTTCTCATCACTTCCAGTAGCAGAAACATTGGCTGCTTTCTGGTGATTGCTCATTTCACCAACAATATCCTCAACTGTTGGTATCACAAATATGACAGTTTCACTGTTAGAATTAACATAATCCAAGAAATGAATAGCCTCATTACTAGACCCAATTAGGTGTAACCCATTATGCACCATAGCAAGGGGGATAGCAGCACTGCTATTACAGGTAATAACAGGTCCATGCTCACTAAACCTTGCCTTAACAAAGCAGTCTGCAACACAATCTGAATGACTTGTGATTAACATGCTTTGGTACCCAGTGTTTTTATGTTACACCATTCTTATATTAAACAAATGCCACTGTTTATCTGACTTTGACATGTCAGGTGATATAAACATTGTGATGACAGGTATTTCTCAGTCAGCCAACACAAATCAAATGCTATAACCAGTGTTTCTCTATAGCCCTATTTTGTACATCAGAGACCCCCAAATTTTTAATCTGTCCCCAGTTCTGACATCAAGAGGATTTTTGAATTTCAATCTTACACTCTCTGGAAACGAAGAACTAATTAAATATTGTAACAAAGAAACATTATAACAGAGAATTTAGAATACATAGTAATTACGAATCTGACCAGAGAAATTAAATTATAATATTAACACAGAGTAAATGCTGTATCCAAGAATGTAATAAACAATCTACTGCATATGTAAATATATCTTCCATTACTTAATTTCACTTTCGATAAATTATGCCGGATATCAGACTCATTAAATACATTAAAGAAAAGTAAATCCTGTCTAAGTGCACACAATTTGATGGATAGTGACTTGCATCATAAAGAATGTCACAGTACAGTTTATAATTATTATAATTTCTGTAAGAACTGAATCCACAGACAACAGTCTGCAATGGATAAAATGAGTTAGTTCCTTGAGAACACATTATATAAAGGTTTATCTGTACTTTGAAAGTGCACATATTACTGTTTTTGTTCTCCCTGCTCTTTCTTGATTTGTTGTACTTCAGCTGGGATGGTAACTTGTGGCTGGGCACTACTTGTCATAGCTAAAGAGGCTGTAGACCCTGCTGCCTCTGCCATGAGAATCTTATTAACAGTTTGTAACAGTGCTACACTTTGGCTTGGCAATGTCTGAGGCACTGTTGATGCTACATTGGTCAGTTTTACATTGATCCCAGGGGGAGGAGTTATAATTCTTGCATATACTGGCTGGGGCTTTCCTCTTGGAGTCACCTTCCCCTGAACTTTGGCTCCAGCATTCTGCAGCATCTGAGCAGATGACAGCACTGTTGCCCCAGACTGTTGCAATGCTGGCTGGGATATCAAAATTGTTGCTGGCTGACCTGGTCTGATACCAGTTTGATGTGATAACACCGTTCTTACAACTTGAACATTATGTGCAGGTTTTCCTCCAGTTGAGCTGACAATTATTGGTGATGAACTAGAGGAATCTGCAAAAGAAAAATCAACATCACTGTGTACTTTTTGCCATACCTATGAATTAGGCTCTGGCACATTATTTATATATTTAATCAATACCAGTTTCTCTTGGTCACTTTCAAAAATTAAAGTTAGTCTGGTTCATCTCAAAAAGAGAGAGTTTACATTAAAAACCTAATTTTACATTATTATGCATCATAAAACTTTCACAATCATCACCTTTCTCCCATTTTTAACAATTCCGTTACAGTACAAAGGTTATACAAATTTCATTGTTATTAATAAGAAGACAGTTACATGAATGTATGCATGCACAAATGTATTAAGTTTAACATCATATCAGCACCATGCTGACTATATGGTGCCAATTAAAATATAAAATCTAAAAATGCAAATGTAAAGAACTGCAAAACAACTGTAGGGAGCTAAACCATTGCAAATAAACCTCAACATGCAGTAATGCAAAATAAAAGAAGATAAAGATGTTAAAATCTGTAAAAGGCATATACAATAAAAGATTAAGGTGAAATATTTAAAATGCTTAAAATATCATTAAACTTTCTTATATAAGCCACATTCACTAAAAAAAATTAAGATTTTCACAGTTGGCACATCATCATAAAGTTTCTTAACTGAATTCACATAAGAATTTTTGTCTCTCAATGTGAAAGGTGATCCACTCGACAAGAATGTATTCCACTGTTAAGTGGACACTTACAGGCTACATACTCTTGTCCATCCTTCAGGAAGTATGCAAGAAGAGTCTGGCATCTGTTGACAAGACTTGTACAACATATTACAATATAAGTCTCTTTTGTAAGCAGGCTGACCACATGTATGAATATTTCACATTTTAAAGACTTTTTTTGTTATAACTGCAGTAACATAGATGAATACAGCCAAGGTATTGAATTTTTTCATGATCAAAATCAAAATTGTTAAATTGTCCAATTATTTAAATCTGCTGTATTCACTGCTTATTTTTCCTGTCAAAATCAGTTGTATTTAATAAGATGGCAAGCTATATGGACAATTTACAGAGAAATTAAATAAATATGATAGATATATTAATTTATATGCTATTTCTGCTGACTTACTTCCTGATTTCACAAGATGTGCTTACAGATCTGAGTATTCACTGTTCATTCTATGTATGATTTTAACCAAAATGCACAGACCTAGAGCTGTCATCACACAGTGTGCTGACAGATCGGTGTTTTTGCTGTTCATTCTACACGATTTTAAACAAAAAACACAGACCCTGATCTATCATCAACAAGTCTAATGATTTTCAGTACAGACTCAGCACATTTCTTGGCACATTATGTGATGATAGTAACACGTTAAATCCAAGGAACAGTTCTACTTACTTTGTGATGTTGTTATCACCTACTGGATCCTAGGAACAATTCTACTAGATCTGTGACATTGTAATCACCTACTGGATTCTTGGAACAGTTCTACTTACTTTGTGATGTTATTGTCACCTACTGGATCCTAGAAACAATTCTTCTAGATTTGGGACATTGTAGTCACCTACTGGATTCCAGACACAGTTTTACTTGCTTAGTGATGTTGTATATACTGTAGGGATCCTGGGGCCATGAGTGGCAGAGTGGTCTAAAGTGCTCAAATTTACTAATCACTGCCATCTCACCTCTGTCTATGTGGGTTCTAGTCTCAGGTTCAGCCAATGTAGGTATCTGAGAAAGTTTGCCAGAGGTTTCCCATAGGTTGGTGGTTTTTACCAGGGTTTACCCAGGTTCTTCCTCCACCAGCTATACTGGCCACCAAGAATAGTCTATCATGTACTTAAATATGGATTTAAACCCCGATCAATAAATGTTAGTATCCTAGGTACAGTTCTAATTGTTTTGTTATGATGCAGTCACCTCCTGGATCCTAGGTACAGTTCTACTTGCTTTGTTACATTGTAGTCACCTATTGGATCCTAGGTATAGTTCTACTTGATTTGTTACAGTGTAGTCACCTACTGGATCCTAGGTATAGTTCTACTTGATTTGTTACAGTGTAGTCACCTACTGGATCCTAGGTATAGTTCTACTTGCTTTGTTACAGTGTAGTCACCTAATGGATCCTAGGTATAGTTCTACTTGCTTTGTTACAGTGTAGTCACCTATTGGATCCTAGGTATAGTTCTACTTGCTTTGTTACAGTGTAGTCACCTACTGGATCCTAGGTATAGTTCTACTTGCTTTGTTACAGTGTAGTCACCTATTGGATCCTAGGTATAGTTCTACTTGCTTTGTTACAGTGTAGTCACCTATTGGATCCTAGGTATAGTTCTACTTGCTTTGTTACAGTGTAGTCACCTACTGGATCCTAGGTACAGTTCTACTTGCTTTGTGATGTTGTAATTACTGTTAGGATCCTATGCATAATTCTACTGGCTCCTATGCAGTGATGCTGGAGTTACAGTTCTACATACTTTGTGATTCTGTAGTTTCAGTTGAATGCTATACAAAGTTCTACTTACTCTGTCATGCTGTAATTACCTACTGAATCCTACGCAAAGTTCTACTTACTTTGTGATGCTGTAATTACCTACTGAATCCTATTCAAAGTTCTACTTACTTTGTGATGCTGTAATTACCTACTGAATCCTATGCAAAGTTCTACTTACTTTGTGATGCTGTAATTACCTACTGAATCCAATGCAAAGTTCCTTGGCAAAGTTCTACTTATTTTGTGATGCTGTAGTTATGTACTCAATCCTAGACACAGTTCTGCTTACTTTCTGATGCTGAAGTTACCTACTGGATCCTAGACACAGTTCTACTTACTTTGTAATGTTCCAGTTCTTTACTCAGTCCTAAGCATAGTTCTACTTACTTTGTGATGTACAATTAATTACTGGATCAACCAAACAGTTCTACTTACATTCTGATGTAGAAGTTACCTATTGGATCCAAGACACAGTTCTACTTACTTTGTGATGTTGCAGTGGTGGCCGTTAGACTTGTGAGGGACTGAAGAGCCTCAGGGGTCAGGGTTTTGAGGCCCCCAGCTGCTGCCTGCTGAACCAATAACTGCGCAGGAAACAGGCCAGATTGACCAGTGGCTACTATCTTCCCCTGAGAGGTCACAAGACTTCCTGAAATAATGAACGGAGAATATACAATGAAGTCTCATTTCAGATGGAATGGGTTGAGTAGTTTCTTTGTCAAGAAATTTACAAGACATGAGCAACAATGTAAAATTCTTTTCACAAATGATGAAATAAGATGAACATACACTCTCAGAGTCAAATAAATCAACTTTTGAAACAAATCCTGATCTTTCATAAACTGTACTATGTACTATGTATTGTCATGACATATTACATGCGTAATATCAAAAATTGTAAATGTGTTTATTAATGTCATATCAATTATAGCACATATAACATAAATAAAAACTGAAAGAAAATTCTGTAACATGGCTGTATAGTTTCTGCACATCTTTCATTTCTCAACTTATGTTCTGCCTCAAACCTACCGCAATCTGCTCAACACCACCCCTACATGGCTGATAATTTTTATGACATGTGCAAATATCCAAATACACTAAGTTCCAGATACATAAAAACCCAAGGAAAAAATCTCATCCTTACATCTGAATTTCATTATGACCAAGAAAAAATATTAAATAAAACAATGGAAGGGACTCGGCAATATGCTACATAACATCTGATAATCAGAGTCTACTGTATCACAGTCTGCAGAACCAAAAGCTTAAAGCCTTATTTATAATTGTTGAAAAAGTGATGCAGTTCTTTTGCAATTCAGATACAAAACATAAAAGTTAAAAGTTTTGACCAAAAATTTATTATTTTTTTTACTGCTCATGTTGAATATTCATTAGACACTAAGGATTCAAGAAAGGTCTATACATTTAAAAATCCCATTAATAGACAGTTGTTTGGTTCTTTTAGCAATATTTAAGTAATTTATCAAAAACATCTTTAAAATCCCTTTTTAAGAACAAAAGTCTTACTGTACAATAAGAAAAATCCAAGGTTTAACATTATTTACATATGATGTCAATGACTTTAATAATTACTTTGAAATCACTTTAGCCAACTTTTAAATTATATTCTAAACAAGTAACAAATGTATGGGCAACAATTCATTCCATAATGGAGATGATTTCAAATAGCCAGTATGTCCTAGCAAGATTCCAATGTAGGTCTCATAATTCACACCTGCCAACATAACATTTCACGAAGCAGGCTTATGTAGTATTTTAAGAACACAACCTTGGTAAGTTATCTCCAAATCATATTGATTTTACTTATCTCACTCTAACCTAATAAAAAAAATTTGTAAAGATAAAATCATAATTAATATGCTCATAGCTGGCATACAAGATCTTGATACAAACCAATTTACCAAGTTGTAAAGAAATGGGATGAGAAATTTAGTCTCTAGATCTAATGCAACAAGAATCTCTGCCAATCAGATGCAAGCAACAATTCAGCCAATCAGATGAAAGATATCTCATTAATATATACTGATCTCACCCATTATTGAGCCTGTGTATGACAATGATGAATATATCATATATACTTGCTTATAAGTCCAGTAAAATTGCAACAACAAAGATCCTGATCTGCTGTAGCATAATGCGCCTGCAGATCAGGGTGTATGTTGTTTGTTCTACCAATTACTACTAAGAAACTGCACAGACCCAGATCTGCCAGCACATTATGCAATGACAGATCAGGGTCTATGCAGTTTGCAGTTGGACCTGACTTTTAAGCGAGTATATATGGTAAGGGTAAGGTGTAGCAGGCTTCAACTGGACTTCAGTCTCTAGAGTACTAAAATGTTCAGCCAATCAGATACATAGTTACCTCATTAATATGCACACATCTTGAACGCTAATCAAACTAATCAAACATGTTGAAACTATAAGACTTAATAAGTCTGATTAAAGCCAGATCAGAAGAATAGCTGCTAGATTATTTAAAACTCAGTCAGATGCAAGGTCACTTCAAATAATAGGCATGAATTTCACTCATAATCATAATCAAGCAAGTACTTGATGCCATAGGTCTGTTTCATACTTCCCATAATATAACTTACAAAACACAATTTTTTACTCTCATCACCCAGCCACCAGACAATATACATGATTTTCAGTACTCATAGACAACCAAAATCAAAACTAAATAGGGAGAGGGAGAGTTTGGACCACCACTATTCATTATCCCTAGTGTGTAATCTGTATAAACAGTAATCACTGCCACTTAGAACCCTGTATAAAAATTGTTACTTTATCACAAACTTACCAATACTCTTTAACTTGTGTGCAGTGTGGCAATTTATAGTGATGTCAAGCACTGGGGCATCATGCCGCAGACCTGTAGCATCATGTCCCACCCAGTCACATTATCCTGACACCAGGCTGACCAGTTGTAACTCTAACCTCTTAATGCTGAGTGGTAAGCAAGGCAGCTAGCACCATTTTTATAAGTCTTTAGTATGACTCAGCCAGGGTTTGAACCCATGACCTCCTGCATCCAATGTGGACACTCTCACCACTTAGACCACCATAGTAGTCATGCATGATCATCTCATTAAAATCTGTAGATCTTGTTCATAATAATAAAACATATAACTTATTGATACAAGTCAAAATGAGATAAGAATTATGGCTTTCAGAGTGATGATAAGCTCAGTCAATTATATGCAAGATCACCTCATTTATTTTGCATGGATGTTGCTCACTAATGAAACTGTCCAAGATCTTAAAGATATCAGCATGAAATCCAAGCTTGGTCAAAATCAGATCACATACATGCTTTTCAGATTGGTAACAAGCTGAGCCAATCAAGATGCAAGATAAAATCATTAATATGAGTGGATCTTGTTCAAAACTGACCCCATCCAAGATCTAGATCATGTAAATCTATATTTCAGATTTGATGAAAATCAGATCAGAAATAAGACCTCCTTAGTGGTTAGAAAGTTAAACAACCTGATGCAAGATCACCTTATTATTGTGCATGAATCTTGCTCATTATCAAAATTGTCCACGATTTTGATGATATACACCCTTGTTCCAAGTTTGACTGAAATTGGATTAGAAATCAGATTGTTAGAATAGATTCAGAGCGGTAGCAAGCAATTCTTGATGGATGGACAAATGACACATAACACACATGGATGATGAATGAAGGGCTATGCCAGAAGCTCACTTGGCCATATGGTGAGGTAAAAACTGACTTTTAGAAGAACAGCTCCCCCTCATTATAATGCAGCAGCTGGAGTCCATAACCGCTGATTGCATTATGTACTGAACTATATTAGTGAGACTGGTCAAAATTAAACAAAATGTGTGTATGTGTCAGGAGCAGGGCAGGGGATAGAGAATAAACTAAATGCTATTCAAACATATGGTAATAGTTCTACTTTATCTATGGTATCTGGGTATTTTTTTTTTTTTGTCAAATAATAAGAATTTCAAAAGAAAATAAAAATATAATACAATGCTTTATATCATTTTCTTTCAACCCAAATCATCATACCTTTGATAAACTAACAAAATCACATTGGTTTTCACATAATTTGCAGTTAATGGATCTTGAAATGTTTAAATTTTATTATTATTTTTTTTAAATTGTGTTACAGGGTCCAGAGTAATACCACATAATATCTGGAACTGCATTATAATGAAAGGCATTATAACAAGTAATCAATTCTAGTCAAATTTCTATTCCATAATCAGTGACATATTATTATTACTAATCATAATAATATTCTAGAAATTCAAACTTAAGACAACCTCATGAAGAAGCCATCCAATTGCTACGAAGTTTTGCTTTCAAAAGTAAGCCTGCCTAAAAATAACCTGCTCAGTATCTTTAGTGCATACTTAATTTGTATAAAAGTTAAAAGTTAACAAGATGAGAACAACTGAAAATTGTCTTCATAAAAGAAACAAAAATATTTTAAACTACATTATTAAAGTCTAATAACAGAATCATGTATCGTTTATTACAGAAGTGATGTATTCATCAATAATGAACTGAAATATCAATTTAAATATAATTTTAAAATTAAGTGATTGGAGACATGTGGAACAAAATTTCTTATTTGTTTACTGATATTTTCATTCAAGATTATGAGTTCTACAAAAGTAAAAAATCTTCTCAAATATGTCAAATTGTAAAGGAATTTCTTGGAAATGCTAATCCAAAGATGGAGACCTAATTCTAAGGGAAATAAATCTAACTGAAAATGAAAACTATGTCCTTCTTACTATCTCAACATGTAAAAAAAAAAAAGTTTTTATCTTGTTAAAAGATACAGTAAAATTGGACAAATAATGTTGAGAAATTAAACAAAACTAGACAAACTGACCAAGTAAAACCTACCCCCCGGCCTGAGAGTTAGACTGCCAGGTGCCAGCTGGGATAGAACTATTCCTTGGTTACCCTGAGTAGTCTTAGGGGAGTTAACTGCAGACTGAGTTGTTGGCTGTGAGGTTGGAGTAGAAGTTGCCTCCTTTGATGATGGGTCTGGACTGTTGGCTGGTGGTGTACCAGCGCCTGGGTGTAAAATGTCACTTTTTTACTTTTATTCATTTAAAAAAGTAATAAATATTTACAATTTTAAAAATGTAAACTATTCACCTCCATTTCTGCATTTTAAAAAATGAGTAGTAATTACAAAATAGCACACTAAAGTGCTTTGTACAAAGCCATGTATGTGCAGAAAATTTTCAAGAAGACTTAGTACAGTTGTTTTTTACTTAAGCATAACTTTTAAATTTACAAAATCTGTGGGTAAAAACCCACAGCATTTTGAAAACCTAAATCCATGATGCCAAGGAGAGAAACACTGGTTCTGTGTTGTCCAACTGACTGACCATCAGTACATCGCACTATGTTGTAAGCAAAATGTCCAACTAAAACTTCTATTGAACCAAACTTGACCAAATGGGAGATTTTTAAATTTTGAGAGGGCCCCCAAACTGATTGTGTTCTGGTGACCTAAATTTGCTTAATTATGTGTGATTGAGCAAAGTATTCATACAAGTGAAAGATATCATATATACTCGCTTATAAGAGGAGTCCAACTGCACACTACAAAGACCCAGATCTGCTGACAAATTATGCACCAGCAGATCTGGGTCTGTGCAGTTTGTAGGATCAATCAATGACCCTGACCTGCAAGCGCATTATGTTACGGCAGATCATGATCTTTGCTGTTTGCAGTTTGACTCAACTTATAAGTGAGAATATATGGTATACAAGAATATTTGTACAAAAGGTAACTTTGTATACATTATTCAGGGGTATATGTAGGTAATGGAGTTTCTAAAAGACAGAAAAATATTCAAACAATGGTCATGATGATCTTTTGGACGCAAATCACTTTGACAAAAATCAAATAGATTACATATCTGGAAACCCCCTGAATGAATTTAAGGGGTATGCCAATTATATTAAATTTTTATTTCTAGACACTGCTGCATCTAACAATTCTAACATGTGGTTCCAGGGTATAAGAGAAAAAGAGTTGGCAAGTCCACTATTTTGAACATGATGTAAGCATAACTTGCTGTGCAATGCCACTGAAGTACCTCTTAATCATATATTACAGAAAACAACATTGCATAGCAGTAAACTTGACAATACATTTATTCATCATTAACCTCCTTCCAAAATGTCTAACGTTCTTAAACAAACATTTATTCAGACTCAAGCACGCCTTTATATATGTCCATAAAATGAAACAAATTATGTTTAAATAACAAAAAAAATACCTCAGCTTATGTGCACTGGGATAAATGACAGACTCGTCATAAACTTGAATGAATATTTAACATATTGAACTCAGAACCGATCTAAGTAATATCCCTGCAGATGAAAGCCAATTATTCTAATTGTTTTTATGATATTGGTTTCTATTAGCACCACTGGAACTTTGCATACTGCTATACCAACAGGTTAAATTTCATGACATGACATTTTATTCATTAGCCTGCATCAACAAACATCAAAGATACTCCATTCTTTGCATACAGTTCAATACCGATAAAAACTGCTAGCCAAAGAGCCCCTACTTTCTCCAATCATCTTAACTGTTGTTGGATTATTTTGTTGAGGTCAGTAAATTTGCCTCTGAAGTTGTATTCTAAAGTCCAAGCCAACACTATGGCTAGTTGACAGCTACAAAACAAGAGATGGGCATTTATCAAATTCAATAAGGCAATTACCTTGTATTTTGGGTTGTGTTATTGTTACTAGCCCTGCAGTTCCTGACTGGGGAATGATGCTGATAGTTCCCTGGGGAGTCTGGATAAGCCCTAAGTGGGACTGACCCTTGCCAGCCAACTGTATCAACTGACCCTTAGCTTGGGTCATTGGCTTGCCTGTCAAATGGATAGGTTTACCTCCTGTAACTGGCTGGAGTACATTTCCACCTGTGTAGAAACAAAAAAAATTTAAGTTGACTGAAGTAATATAAATTTTTTAACAATTCTGTATGGATACAATCTAATTTGTACAGAGAATCAAAATACAAAATTAAAGTTGTGATGAGTTCTGTTCACCAAATTTGGTGGTGATGACTGCATTGAAATTTGTAAAATATGAAAATGTATGCTCAACGAAAAATTCAACTGCTACCAACAAAAAATCTACAACAACAATATCATACTGACAACAACAATGATGCCACATTAACAACAACAATATAACCATATCGAGGTCATTTTAGAAGTGCAGAAACCAAGTCGGTACAGAGTGCATGCAGTGCCTACCGTAATATCATTATCAAGTGGTAGTAAAGGCCAATCAATGTGAAAAAAACTAAGTTGGCACATAAATGTGCCCTGTACTAAATATAAAGATAACTGTTTCTTTATTGCTTGTCAGAAAATCACCCATGGATCAAAAAAACAATATAAATTTCTAAATTTTAAAAACAAAAGTGGAAAATAATATGATCAGAATCATAATTAGATTAAAATACCAATAAATTATGTGTTTTATGTTCATTTCATTTGCTATGTCGTTTTGTTAAGTTTAAATCAAACTTCTGAGTAATTCATAGATACGTGAAAAGATCTGCTCTGTGAAAAAATAAGAGTCACTGAAAAGGACTGAAATTCTACTATCTGAAACGAATCTCCTGGAGTTCAAAATAAAACCATTTCTTCTTTTTTTAACTGCAGAGTGCTAAAAACCATCTCTGACATTTCTGAGCACTAAAATTTTCAAACCAGAAACTGCCACAGCCATATTGAATGTAAGATCAGCACTATTTTCATTTAGGACAAATGAGACACCATTAGAAGACTTCTGGTAAAATCCTCATGCCAATATGATCATCCATTCAGGAGAATTAGTGACAAGGTTTTCAATATGTTCACTGTGGCAGCTATATTTGAAATCAGATTGTCACTATTTTCATTCAGGACCAACTAGATATCATAATTAGCTTTCTGGTGAAAACTCCTTTTGAACATCACTTTCCATTTACAAGGAGCTGCAATAATAAGATTTTCATGATGGCTGCCGTTTTCATTTACTATGAACCATGACATTCTAAGAAGTCTTCTGGTGAAAACACAATGTGGTAGCCATATTGTATGTCAGAACAGCACCATTTTCATGTAGGACCAATTAGACAGCTTAAGAAGTCTTTCATGAAAAGTCCATCTTGATATGACCATCCATTCAGGTATAGTAATGATCACAAGATTTTCAAGATGGCCACTGTGGTACATCTTGGTGGCAACATTTTTATTTGGAACCAACTTGATATCATCTTAACTTTTCTGGTGAAAACTTCATGCCAATATGACTTTCTGTTTATAAGTAGTAGGAATAATAAGATTTTTAAATATGGCTGCCATGGTAGCCATACCAGATGTCAGATCTGCATCATTTCATTTAGGACCAGCTAGACATTATAAAAGGTCTTTAAGTGAAAACCCCATGCTGATATGACCATCCATTCAGGAAGAGTAGTGATACATGTAGCAAGATTTTGAAGATGACCACTACAGCAACTGTACTGGATGTCCAAGCAGCACCATTTTCATTTAGGACTAAATGGACCTTATAGGAAGGCCACTAGTGAAAACCCCATGCTGATATGACTTTCCTTTCAGAAAGAGAAGTGATTAACAAGAGTTTCAAGATGGCTGCCATTGTGGTAATATTTACTGTCAGATGAACCATTTTTATTTTGTGACAAATAGACAATAAAGAGTATTTCAATGAAAACCTTATGTTGATATGTCCATTCGTATATAAGCAGCAACAACAAGAATTTCAAGATGGCTACTGTGGTGACCATATTGGATGTTTCAGCAAATTTGTTTCATTTAGGCCAACTAGACCTTGGGATGCATGTGTGTGTAAGGTTCCAAGGCAATTCATCAAGTAGCTTATCTGTAGTAATACAGTTGTGCTAATGGATGGGCAGATGTCAGATGAAAGGTGATGGATGGCTGACAAAAGGACATCCCATAAGCTTTTCTTTGACCAGTAGAACTAAACAAATGAGTACCGAGGTACACAGAAAATATTCTGGTTTGGTGGTTTAAGGCACAACAACACAAGCAGGTTATTTAGTGCCTATGTGATTGGAGTAAATTGCCTTGCCAAAGGACACACCATGGTAGCTAACCCGGGATGGTCTGATGATTCAAGTCCACATGCTTTCAGTTGCATGTCCATAATGCTAACCACTAAGCCTATGCAGCTCCAAAAATATTGTTTTAAGTATCCCCATTCCTTACTGGAAATGAGGATTTTACCATAGAAATCAATTGGATAAGCTATATCTACTATTCCTGTTGTTAGAGTACAATTGATCTCTATCTGCTCTTGTGAAGATGTGACATGGACATGTAAGTATGCCTTACATTTAGTTAAAAAGAACAACTTGACTTAATTTCACTGTTTTAAAGTCTCACAGAAATTAGCAGTTTATTTTCAAAAGTTGGCAACTCAACAACTGCAAATTCCTGTTGAGACTTTAAAAACAGTGAAATTAAGTTGTACTGACTACAGTAGAGAGAAATTTATTGACAGAGGTGACTTAAGTGCACTGAATACATCACTACTGTCAGCAGATACAATGGAGCAAAATTTGTAGTAAATGAATCAAATTGAGAATGATCTGAGTTGAAATCAATATTCTAAAAAGACTTGTCTCTGAAAAATAATCAGGAGGTTTTTGTTTAGGTGGTGCTCTACAGTTGTATTTTGCATAGATTTAGAATTTTAAAGAAAAAAAATTTCCCCAGGTTACCTCACTGGTTATACTGGCTATTTAAAAAAGACCTTGTATATCTTAGGTATTGTTCAAAGAACCTTTAATTCCCTTTATTCTGGTGTACGATTGATATGGGTTATAGAGTATACAGCTTGGCCTTGCTCCAGATCTGCACCTTTCAAAAAAGTGCTAGCTCCACTTGGTCATTTTCACTTCCTGAACTTCTGAGGTAAATTGTAAAAAAAAAGAGCCGATAACTTTTTTTACATTTGATATATTTGGTAATTCATTCATTGCACTTTCAGAAGCTAGTATTTTTAGTCTGGCAAAATTTATTTTCCCTATTTTAATAGCTGCTAAGGATAATGTACTTTAGACAAATTCAGGCTGATTTTTGGAGCACAAGGGACTAGTCATTTTAGTTAGCAGTGTGCTAAGATCATTTACAATTTCCAAAAGTACAATATCCAAGGAAATGTCAGCCGCATTACATCAAAGTAGCATAGAGGTATGCCAACATTCTCTCCATTGTGCATGTTTTAAATGCAAACAACTTCACCTTACATACATCACTCTCTCAAAAGTACATAATAACTGGTGAGCTTAGGCCTCAGATCAATAAATATATGTAATCTATAATTAAATGGTCTGTAATTGTGCTGGTTGTGTAAAGGTCATTCCAATTCTTATGAAATGACTTCCTTCTGTCCTGTGATTGACTGGAAACCATCACATGATACTCCTGTGGAATTTTTTACACACTGATAAATTCTACTTTTGTGTCTCAAACAGCTTCTTAGTGTATTTAAGGTCATGCTTTGTCTGTATCAACACTATATTACTAACAACAAAGCACTCCCCCCTCCATGACTTCAGATCCAAACTTGCAACCCTGATAACTTCTCTAATTAGAAGTTCAAACTGCCATACTTCCTGCATTCCAACATTGACCTCTGTAGCAACATGCAACCTATGGCAGGCTCTATGAGCAAATTAAAACATTTGTACTTCAATAATGTCATTCAATCAGCTGTTGTGCAAGGTCATGGTCATTAGGAGCACTGGCTTAATGTTGTATTAATTGCTCCACCTGGTCGAACGTCTAAGCTCAGCACAACTAGGAAACAGCAGGTAGCCTAGTACATAATTCAGGAAATGCAGAGCAGAGGAAAAAAAGCAAAATTATTCTGGTACATTAATATTCATGAAACAGTGTGTGTGTGTGTGTGTGTGTCTGATGGCATGACAGAATGTGTGTATACATACATGAGTGCATTTGTCAAGAAGGACGTTTTATCACTCTGACAAAAACACATATTATTATATGCTCATTTTTTTCTCCGTTAACTTCACATTGTCAGAATCGTGCAATATTTTACGATATTGCACACTTTCATATTGCACTCACGTGCAAGACACGTGTGCCCAACAGTGTATTAGGAACTACTTTGTAAACAAATCATGTACACTCCTGTAGTAGACGCTTTATGTTTTGGTTGATTAAATTTGTTTCTGAATGAACTAAAGCAGATGTTTCAAGGACTGCCACATATCAGCAGCTTTGGCACATTCCGCGTTAACTTTTTTGATACAATGTTTCACATTTAGGCTAGCTAAGACGCCAGACAGGGTCCCTACAAATAACATGCAAGTTATAAGACATAAACTGTCTTCTTTAGCTGGTAATAAAAAATGGCAAAAATATACTTACAATTTTACATCCTGAATTTCCTCAAAATGTACTTTCTTAGTTCTGCAAATCCGAATTACATGAGCCATGTCATGGGTTCTCAAGGTTGATCACACAGTTCGAAATTGTACTGTAATTTCGAGTATACTCCAAGTGCAGTTACATCCTCCATACTGCACTCAAAATGAAATAAACATTAAATTCCACAGCGTCTTTTCGATAATTGCAATTGAAAGACTTCATATTTTTCCCACATTATGATCTGAATCATTCAATGACAGAACAGAAACACGCATGCCGATGTCAACACACTTCAGCCTCGCTGCTTCAATACGATGTATTTCATGTAGAACTGGCACAGACGCTGCTGGAATCCGATGTAAGTTACTTCATGTAGATAAATCCAGACCATAATCATGAAATTGTATTGAATCGACAAAAATACCAAAACGTATTCATTCCAGATCAAATGGAAAAGTTGTTGCAATGCGCATTCATTTACAATATGACTCCAAATTTCAATTTTAAGTAGACCAAACGCCATTTTCTTTCGAAACTTACATCTAGCGCGCGACCAACTTCAAATTTATCTGGGCGGAGTTACGTGTGCATTGATAATGTTGTTATGAAATGATGCATCTCCACTTATGTATTTAGTTTGGAATACGGCATACATTCAGTTACTTTGTTTCTTTAAGTGTATTTTTATTTATATATTTAAGCCTTGGGTAGAATAAGAAAATGAGCATATAATAAAAAGGTTACTGCATTTGTATGGGAAAATATGAACTCGTTTTGTCGGATGGATATACTGCACTCCCAAGGTTGTGCAGTATAGCCATCTGAAAAACTCGTTCATATTTTCCCATACAAATGCGGTAACCTATAAATATTGCATTGAAATATAATGCAATCAGGTGTCTTTTCAGATAATTTACCTCCCTGAAAAAGATAACCATTATATTCACTCTACCCTACTCTTACAGATGCAGGTGAGGAGCATTCAAAGCAGAAAGGGAATTAATCAAAACATTAGGCTAAAGAAGCTGTATACCCACCCACCCTCAGTCAGCCATAAACAAACACACTACTGTGTAACTGAAGTTACAAATTAGTATTCAACCATACTTAAAGTACTGAATTGACCATGAAGGTGAAGAAACATTACTGTTAGGTTTTTATAATAGTAACTTTGATATACTGTATATACTTACTTATAAATCAAGTCCAACTGAAAATTGTACAGACCCATACATACGGTCGCATAATGCTCCAGCAGATCTTATCCTGTGCAGTTTGTTAGGAGTAATTAGTAAAACAAATAACATAGTTATATGCAGGTACATTATGCTACAGCAGGTCAGGATCTTTGATGTTTGCAGTATGACTATATAGTATTTAACCAGTCTAAACTATCTATACTATATTACTGAAATAAATATTTACCATAAATTGAAAAATTTTAACACATAAACAATCCATGATATAAATGCCAACTGATGCAAAAAGCCTTTTACTGAATAAACAAATGATCACCATAATGAAGAAACTTGCAGAATATAACAAAAACGAAATCTATGTATACAATAAGCACACAAACAGAACATTTCATATATATATATATATATATGAAATGTTGATGTTTATCATATTATGTTTTTCACTGTACATATGTCATCATCATTTTACATTAAAAACCCAGTAAAGAATAATATCCATGCTCTATGAAGTACCTATATCATATATACATTTGGAAGAAATATCTTAAAAATCTGATTTAGGGCCAATTTAAGTCATAAATCAATCTTGCCCTTCAGTATATATTACACAGGGAAAATTGTCATGGTGTCTGACCAACATTATGAAAGCTCAACCAAGTTTGAGCACAATATCATTGTTTACTTTATTCATAAACAGCCTTCTTGTGGGTAATGTTGGAATGACTTGGAGTCAATAACTGATTGTTGGCTGTGTTGTATTGGCTGTCCATAAACTTTGTCCTTACCTTGTATCTTGAAGGCAGTGGCAGCAGCACGCGGAACCTGCCCTTGCTGCTGTAACCTCTGTGCTGCAAGCAGATTGCTAACAGACATCATCTGGCTACCGGGTGCAGGGGTCACCAGCCTAGCAACAAGGGGGTTAACTCCAGCTAACCCTGGGACTGCATTGGTTGTAGTTGTTGAGGTTACCACTTTTGTTACCATGGCAATTGTCACTGTTGCTTGAGGTGACTGGGGTGTTTGAGGTGATCCCTGACCTTGACCTGCCAGGAGGGATGTTTGCCTCTGTAAAAGTAGCTCTGGTTTGATACCTTGTGTTGCTGTTTGTGGTGAGGCAACTGGGGATAAAGTTTTCACACGTGCTTGATTTTGGAGAAGTTCTAATGAGACTGACCTTGGTTTCCCTGTTGGTGTATCAGGTTTAACATGGACCTGAGATTTTGGTTCTGAAATGTTAAGAAACAAGAATACCATAAATAGTGTATTATATATAGGGTTACAAGTGAAATTCAATTTAATAATCTGAGGGGTGTTTTAATAGGCTTTTTTCAAGATTTAAAATTTTTAAGGTTCAAGAAAAAGCTGTTACAAGATTATCTTTATGGTGAGCATAATATTTATTTAAAAATCTAATAATGTATGCTTTGAGTTTGTTTCTCAATAAAACAAAACTAAAGATAAACTGAAATTAATACATAATTAAAAAACAAATACATGCAAGAGTTAATAAATTTACATGCTTTCTTGACTGCTAAGCATGCCTAAGGAAAAACTGTATGCAACAAAGTACTGGGGGGGGGGGTCAGGGTGGTTCATCAATTTTTTTATTTTGAAGGTTTTTTAAAATTTAATAAGGTTTCCTTCAGTTTTTAGGCTTTTTAAGTTTCTATGGTCAAAATTCAATTTTAAATTTTTTTAGAGGTTTTTGAGATTTGCTTCTAACCCTGTATATACCTGCCCTGTGTTACATAGTACTTTATGTAGGTACTAGATGGGTTTGATTCACTCTGGAGATTCTTGACCAACATGTCTCAATGACCTAGACCTCTGGTCAAGGGATGTGGTCTTGAAATAAAGTTATTGTACAGAAACCATTATTTTCTTATTGAATTACCATGACCCTGACATTTGCTGTTTAAATACCAAAATCTAATTTTTCTGCTTACTCTAAGTGCAAGTCATACACAATGTTTGGCCAAGGAATGTACACTTGAAGAAAAGTTACTGTGTAAAATCAAGTTTTCTTTAAGTCACACTGACTATGACCTTTTAACTTAAAAACCAATACTGGCCTCTTTCTTACCATATGTGCATGCCATCCACAAACTTGGTCAAGATATGGGATCTAGAACTAAAATTAATAGTGAATGTTTTCTTTTATTTTTATAGAAAGTGACCTTGACCTTTGACCATTAACTCCAATATGAATAGGCTTTATTATTACCCAAAGTGTAAGCAATACACAAACTTTGGCAAAGGTACATAGCTGAAAACTGAAGTTTTTGTGTATAATTATTTTTCATTCTTCAGTCATACTGACACCAACCTTTGACTTTTTCGACCAAAATCAACAGGCTTTTTCATTACTGCATGTGAAGTCAGCCACAAAGTTTAGTACAGGTCTGTGATGTAAAACTAAAGTTACTGTGTAAAAGACATTCTTCTTTCAGTAACAATGACCTTGACCCTGGACTCTGCAACCCCAAAATCAATAGGCTTTTTCGTTACCACATGTGAAGTCAGCCACAAAGTTTAGTACAGGTCTGTGATGTAAAACTAAAGTTACTGTGCAAAAGACATTCTTTCAGTAACAATGACCTTGACCCTGGACTTTGCAACCCCAAACTCTATATGCAAAGTTAGGGAAAGGTTAAATATTGTAAAACAGGATATCACAATTATGTAATAAAATATAGGGGATGACACTTCCCAAGATCTAATATCCTGGGTAGCTAAAATTCATTGTTGAAAAAGTAAAATTTCATTAACAACCAAACGTTTACACAGAAAGGGACTGACACTCATCTAGCTAAAAAGAATTTCAAAAGTTCAAAATAAGACCATTTATTCTTTCAGCTGCTGAGTGTTGAGTCCATATGTAATATTTTTAAGCAAAATCAAGATTTTCACCATTTTCATTTGGGACCAACTAGACATCATTTGAAGTGTTTTGGTAAAACACAACATGGATGAATTCCCATTTAGGAGTGATAATAACAAGACTTTCAAAATGGATGCCATGGTGGCGATGCTGGATGTCAGATCAGCACCATTTTCATTTTTTGACCAACTAGATATCATAATAAGTCTTCTGGCAGAAACTACAGGTCAATATGACTTTCTTTTGAGGAGAAGTGGCAATAAGATTGTCAACATGGCTGCCATGGTGGCCATTTTGGTTATCAGATTGACACGATCTTTTATTTTGGACCAAACAGTCATCATAAGTCTTCTGGTATAAAATCCCATGAAGATATGATTTTTCATTCATGATGAGCAGCGACAGCAAGATACTCAAGATGGCTACCCTTGCAACCATATCTGAATCAAATCAGCTTCATTTTCATCGGGAACCAATTAGAAAAAGTCTTCTAGTTAAAACCCCATGATGACTTAACCATCCATTCAGAAGTAGTAGCAGCAACAAGTTTTTCAAGATGGCCAATGTCAGCAATAGAGGCTATCATACCAAAACCATTTTCAATTAGGACCAACTAGATATCTGGTTTAAAAAAAAAAAACATGTTAATATGACTTCCCATTAGCAACAAGAAGATTCCGAAGATGGCCACATATTGGATGCCTAAGCATTGCAATTTTCATTTAGGACCCACTAGACTATGCATGAATGAAGTTTCATGGCTATCCTTCAATGAAACTTCTTACAGATAAATCAGTTAGGTAATAGAGAACACAGAAACAGATGTTATAAAATCAAACTGAATTTTGTTAAATTAAATTTTTAATTTACCCTCCATAAACTAAAGTTAATAGTAAAAATATTGTTCGTATCAGTTTACATTCCAGGATATAAGTTATTTATCTTGTCCACTTTCAAAATTAGCAGCAAATGTGAAATTCTATATTTACATCACAAACAACATTCAATTTTATTAGATAAAGTTTAATAAATTAGAAATTTGCACCTATTTCAAAACAAATTTGAATAAAGGACAATCATGAAACCCCCCCCCCCACATCCAATCGAAAATTATAAAGGGAATTAAATGCTATAAGATACTCAATGTCAAAAAATAAGTAGTAAAATATTTCTCACCAGCTGCTGTCTTTGCTGGCAAACCTTGCTTCACAACACTTTGAGCCTGGGCTTGAGCCTGAGCTTGGACTTCTGCTGCAGCCTGTTGTATGAGTTCCAGCTGTGCTGCAGAAAGAATCTGTGTTGCTCCCACTGCTCCTGGTGAGGCATTGGTTGCATGAACACCTGCTTGGGCTGAGACAATGTTACTAATCACTTGTCGCAAATTGGCCGCACTAATTGTGGGCCCTATGTTCTTGGGACTCGCTGACACCCCTGTCCTTGGGCTAGACTGACCATGAGGGGTCCCTGGGCCCCCTGCACGGGGACTTTGGGACTGCTGAACTGGAGATGGGCTTGATAATATGTGTGCCTGACTTGCAGTTCCAGATGAAGAACTTGGACTGAGATCTTCTACATTTATATTCTCACTGCTGTCTCCAAGGGATGTTGACAATTTCAGATTTGTGCTTGCTGCTGACTGCTGAGATGGGTCTCGTACCTTTGTCTGAGAGGAAACAAAAAATGCATCATGGATGAAGACAGATTGTTTCCTATTGTATAAGAGATGCTTCATATCTCTTTAAGTACACTGCGAAAGAACAGTCCTAAACTGTC
>JAECUM010028673.1:0-14161 GCA_016617855.1 Megalonaias nervosa | reverse complement strand
TTTCATTCTTAGGATTAAATTTTGGATTATATTCACAAACCGTAAGTCCTATTTACCAATTTTTACATTGTTTTCTAGGGAAATAAATTATTTTGTTAAAATATACAAAGCTTGTTGACTTTCACTCTTTTCTTTGTTACTGAGTACGAACCCTTATCACGTAACACTTTGAAAAAAGGAAAACCCAAATATTATATTGATGATGTACGTAACTTCAGTACGAAACTTCAGGTGTATGTACACGGCACCGAAAATGTCGGGTTGTAGAAATACTTCAGCGGATAGTATTTGATTGCACGACCATTGGCTGTAAAATACTCTCCATCTGTGATTGTGCTTTCCAAATTATGGGCAGTGACTGGTAAATAAACGTTATTCGCCAGGATGTATGAACCGAGAATTATCGTCCAAAAGATTTGTTGAGTATAATTTTCGTAATTCCAGTATTTGGCCAAACATCACTGCGCGCTGATCATTATACCATCTCGTAAATGACCACCGCTTGTACAATGACATCCGATAAAGTCGATTTCGTCATGGCGGCTGAAAGAACTTAGTAAGGGCCGTTTCCGTATGCCAAACACCTTAAGGAAAGATACAATTGTTAAATGGTTGTTTCCTCGAACGTTTTAGCAAGCGCACAAAGCAGGGCATCTACATTATTCAGCTCAATATTTATCGAGGGCAGCTCTTCGTCCTTGATAGAGTCCCTTGTGATTACTTTTTTTAGGGCCTCTTCTCAATGCTGCCATCTTATCTGGGCCATCGGTTTTAAATATGGTCAGTATTGCGATCGAAGCCTGCGGTTTGCGTAGGGTCCTCGAATATAAGACGATCCAAAAGGCCAGACTAGTTGTAGGCTTTTCGAGAGGAATGAACAAGCGGTTTCCCAGCGTGGCAGCAATAGATGCGTCGTGCTGGGTAGCTGAAACGGCATTTCCAGCGCCGACACATATAGAGGCAGTGTTCACTTTCTGCATACCTTATAGACCGCTCTTTCTCAGTCGGTCTGATAACTGTGTGAGTACCACAAATCACCTTGTCGTAGGTGCTACCCAGCTCATTTCCCTCTAGTTTAAACCGATTTTATTTAATGACAGCGCTTCAAAGTGATTTTTTTTAAATTTTCTCTTCTAATTTTGCGAAGCAGTTGTGTATCCCAGTTGCAATATTATCGTTGTCACCGACAGTAAACTTTTGGTTTTGATTTGTGGTGTTTGAATTCTTGGTCACAACAATGGTGCTAAGACGGAAGATACATTCACGTCTAACATCACGATGAACATTTCGATCTCATCACCACTTTCACCTGATTCCTGGGATACGGTTATTACTGTGAGAAATGTGACTATGGTTATAACAATCTCGAGCAACACGCAAATGCGGATCGAAATGTCCAGGATGTTTGGCCTCTAAACCCTGTCTTGACGAAGGATAAGAACGATTGCATTGCCCTGCTTGCCAGCTTACTTTTGTCAGCCCTACCTATTATCAGCAACATCTGAAAACACAAGGTTCACAGCGGAAAAGTGCTTGTCAACTGATGATTGTGCCCCACCTGTGGACCAGTCATACGTACAAATAATGCCAAGGCACACGTTGTCCAGGAAAGAAACGAGATCACATTTATTACCAAATCGTGGATTTGGAACACGAATGCTGCATTCAAACATATCAACCACATCAGGGGGAAGGGAAGAAGGAGGAGGAAAATGTGTCAGAAGAAAGGGAATTTCATTTTTTTTGGTTCGATTTCGAATGCAAGCAAGAGACCGGCATTCACATTCATAATTCCTGCGTGGCTCATCGAGCGTGCGAGAAGTCCATCCAAGAACCTATCTTTTGTCATTGCCCTCACTGTAGCAAGATTCCTGAAGGACATGAAAAAATCTTTCAGGGACCGAATACGCTGACCGACTTTGCCCAGTGGTTCTTAGATCCTATCGACAAAACGTGGATTCAAGACGACATCGAACGTTACGGAGATTGCCATCGCTATGTCACGGCAATGGCTCACAATTTATGGGGATAAAATGGACAATTTCTTCTCAAATACTATACGGAACAAAGCACCGAACGTTCTAAAGTTACCCTGAACGAAGCCAAAATAATTTCCATCCAAATGGGGCAAATACAGTTTAAAGATTCGATGAGTTACTTGACCATGCCTTTGAGTCGAATGCCTAAAACGTTTGGAATGACAGAAATGGCCAAAGGCTATCTCCACACTTTTTCAATACCGAAACCAATCAACACGCTGTCCTACCATATTTGCCTGATGCTCACTTCTATTACCCCGACAACATGCGCACCGAACAACGAGAAGCTTTCTACGCTTGGTACCAAAAACAAATCGGACCCCTTCGACTTTCAGGAAGAAATGTTAAAGTATGGTCGGTCTGACGTGGACATTTGACGTCGTTGCTGTGGAAAATTTCGAGAATTGTTCATGGAACACGGAGGAATCGATCCTTTAAAAAAAAACCTGCACCATTGCCAGATAGTGTTTCTTAGTGTACCGCAAATGATTCATCGCGGAGAAGACCCTGGCTGTCATTGGCCCTCAAACGGCCAATTTTGTCAAACGTCGATACTGGGTCAAAGCTACATTACCTGTGCAACAAGAAAGATAAATGGATCCAACATGCCCGAAAGGGAGGGGGCGAAAAGACTATTGGAAATTATTCTGTAGGTGGCTGGGACTTAGAAAACGCCAAGTTCGTTTACAAATTTAATGGTTGCTTATTTCACGGATGTCTGAGCTGCTACTCTCAAAGGGACACCCCAAATCAGTTTTTACAAAGTACCATGCATGACTTGTCAGAGGCCACTTGTCAGCGTCTCTTAAAGTTAGAACAGCAAGGATACCAAGTCGTGGAAATGTGGGAACACGAGTACGATCACCTTTTGAAAACCGATCCCGAGTTTAAACGCATCGTGGAAAGGTACAAGTTGGTGGACCGTCTGAACCTGCGGGACAGTTTGTATGGAGGACAGACGAATGCCGCCTGTTTGCAGTACCACGCCGATGAGGAAAAAGGAGAAGAAATCAAATACTTGGACGTGTGTTCGCTGTATCCTTGCGTGTGCAAATATTGTCATTTTCCCACAGGACACCCACAATTGCTGACGGAACACATTGATCTGGACAACGTTCGACAATAGGAAGGATTGATCATGTGGGATCATGTGGGTATATGACAGAACGTTCCCGCTACTTCTAGATGATGCAAGAAAAAAACCAAATACATGAAGCACGTGGACGTCCTTTGTAAAGACCTTTTTTGATTCAATTACGAAGAAGAACTGGAGTTTGTAGAGGCTGCCGAATTTGGAAATGTCATCACTGCGGCCTACGTAACAGCCCATGCTCGCCAAAAACTGTACGAAGCTTTACATCAGTTTGGAGATCGTGTGCTGTATCTTGACACGGACAGTTGCATCTAAATTGATCGCCTTGGTCGCCGTCACCCTGAAATCGAAGAAGACAGTTAAGGAGCTTTGACCGACGAACACCCCGACTTCAGCTTCCCAACCACTTCACTTTACCGTACGGACACGTCGATATTGGTCAGCATATTAAAAGGGAAACGTCCATATTTATTCTTGCCTTGTACAGCATCAGTCGTGAAGAAAAAAAATCCACAAATACGTGCTCGTGTCTTAGAAGCCAGTCTCAGAGAAGTCTTACGATGGTTTAAGGTGACAGCACTTCAATTACTACAAGGTATCATTCACATTCCACATCAAACCAAACGCTTTTTTGAGAGAAACAAAGTAGCCTTGACACAACTGGCAGATGCCTGCATCGACACTCAAACCAGAAAGCAAATCATTTTGAAACTTGGAGGTAGCGGTTCTCTAGGAGGTGTCATCATTCGCTCCCTCTTAAAATGGGATCCCAATGCCCCAGCATTGATCCCCAAGAAACAAACTACTCCCCGACCCAAACGTAATCTGAAGAAAAAGAACGGTGGTATCAAGACCAGGTCACAACCCCTGAAAAGAAAAGGCCCAAGAAAAGACCCAAGAAAAGACCCAGGAAAAGACCCCAGAAAACAGCTTCTACCGGTATGAGAGACACTGTGACCCGAACGCAACCTTACATCCCAAAGCCACGACCTACGACAGTGACCGTGTCTCCAGTAGCTTCAAGTTCTTCCACTTCACCGTTGCTAGTGATACCATCCAACTCCGAGTTGTCACCCGTCTTTCCTAATTTGATGAAAATAATATAAACCTGTGTCTCAAGAAACTTCCCCTCCAGCGGCGACACCCTCATCCTTCACTTTAACTGCAGCGGCAGTTGCTAACAAAGTACCTGCCCCCAAAATCAAAGTCCAAGAGAGATCGGGCATTTTACAGATTTTACTGGACTTATCCAAGCAAGAACTATCCCGATTGAGACCGTTGCGAATCCCTCAACGTCGAGTGTTGCCTGTCATAAAGTTGATACGGCGTACCGACAATCACTATCGACGCATTCCACTATAACTAACACCCGTCACAGACTGTGGGTGTCAGTGTTTGTTGTTTTTGTTTTGCTCCTGAACGAAAAATTATGTCACCCGCCAGAAGTAAACACCACCATTGCCGTTCTCTTCTCCGAAAAGGAAAAAGAAAAGGACAGTCTCGTCGTTTGAACCATCATCCGAGAAAACGTCGAGCCCAACATCGTTCACCTAAAAAAGACCCAATCGTCCAAAGGAAAAGAGGAACAACCAAAGGGGACGGTTATTTGATGGGATACCAAAAGAGTTCATCAAACAGACTGGATACAAACCCTTTGACCTACTCCAAAAAAAAAAACCACCCGCACAAAATAAGACAAAAGGACGTGTGCCACGTCATCGACGTCAGTGTATCTTTTGTGTGTGCCCCGGAATAAACAAAGGTGTTACCCCCAGAACACATCCCTCTTCACTTGAAAAAGTCAAGGAAAGGAAAGGTCCAAAGCCCCTCCACTCATTCAATAGCAAATCATTCAATCAGCCTCCAAAGACCCCGTCGATACCGTATACTAATGTTGCCTGAATGTCTTGAAAGGAACAAAACCTTTGTCCAAGTATCACCAAGCATTGACACGTTTTTCGCCAAATGGTCCAAAAGAAAATACCCATCTGTCAAAAGAAAAAGATGTTGGTGCAACGGGGAGGAATTGTCCACCTGTTGTTACGGCCTTTGGTGAAAGGAGTATAGGGAACAATGATTTCAGGACTCGTGGGAGTTCATGCTTCACAAAGCGGTCCAGATAAAGAAAAGACTATGAAGATAAACGGGACCTCTTGGGTGAAAAGATCGCAGACGTGTACTTTAGAATCTGATGGAAGAACGAAAACTGACTTTAGTACCTAACAAGCCAAGGATGGAATTCCATCGTTGGCAAGAATAACGCACCCCGCATTTACCTCCCAATTCTCGCTGACCGAGATGTCCCAGTTACAACACGAATTGCAATAGCTGATGGATCTCAGCGATTTGTCAGAAACGGAATAATAGCAACGGTTCGGTCAAATGTTACAACCACTTCAACTCTTCATCAGAAAGCTTTAGACAAAACAGCTCCACCGACTCTGAAAAA
Source organism: Megalonaias nervosa (assembly GCA_016617855.1). Taxonomy (NCBI): domain Eukaryota; kingdom Metazoa; phylum Mollusca; class Bivalvia; order Unionida; family Unionidae; genus Megalonaias; species Megalonaias nervosa. Next base: position 8,580 of record JAECUM010028673.1, on the reverse strand, counting down.
TTTCAAGACCCTGACGGAAAGTCCATCACCACCACCACCCCTAGTGACCAATACAGACGCAGCCCCACGGATGAATGAGGAAGAAGATGCACTAGAAGTCTTTCAAACACTATCAGCGGCTCCCATCGCTAGTACGATTGCAGCGTCCTTGTTGACCGCTTCCCCGACACCTCAAAAAGAGGAACTCAATGCCTGCGTTAAAAGATTATGACCACTCCTCCATCGTCAGAAGTGAAAAAGAAAGAAGGGAAACCAGAAGTGAAACAAAAAGAAAGACAGAAGCCATCCTATTACCACCACCCCTACCCTTGACTTCTACTCACGTGGCACGTGGCATATCGGGCACGTAAAGCCTTTTCCAAGCCAACTCACGCCAGCCAAAACATCATCAGTGAAGAATGGGTAATTTATTAAAGAGAAAGTCCTGATGGAGAATTTTTTAACCAGTATTTGCTACGATCCAGCCCGTCCTGGGGATACGGAGGAGTTCAAAAAATTGTATTGTGCTGCTAAAGCCGACTCAAAAGTGTTCGTTTACCTCAAAGTGCAACGATGATTACAAGAACAAGCCACGTACACCTTACACAAACCCATAGTACTAAAATTTTACAGAAACGCAACCGAGTTTAGGGTATTGATCATCAATGGCAAGCCGATTTAGCCGATATCTCTCATTTGACCACCTAAAATCGTGGCTACAAATATTTGTTTTGTGTCATCGACGTCGTTTCCAAATTAGCCAGGGTGGTACCTTTGACTTCCAAATCGAGCACTGAGTTAGTGCGAGCCCTAATACTGGTGTTGAAACAAAGCTGTCGTCACTCTTTTCGATGGAAAACCGACAAAGTCACCGAATTTCTGAACCAAGCTTTCCAAAAAGAATTGTAGAAACGAGACATCAATTTTTTCACCACCTAGAATCCCGAAACCAAAGCCAGCGTCGCGGAACTTTTCAACACACCTTAAAAGAACGCATGAGGAAATATTTTACGCATCAACATGCTCTCAAGTGCATCGACGTCTGACTGCGTACAACGAATCTTACGATCGGAGCATCGGATGAGACCTCGAAGAAGTGATTCCCAACACCTAAGTGACCGTCTTTGACGACGGGAGATTGGGTACTCATTGTCAAGAACCAAACGCATTTTTCGAGAAATGTTACTTACCCAACTGGACCACCGACTTCTTTCGTGTCACTGGACGGGTGCGTGGCCGTCATCCTGTCTTCTATAAATTGGAAGACATGAACGGGGAAGTGTTAAAAGGAACTTTTTGCTTGCCCGAGTTGCAACGAGTGAGCAAAAAAGAAGACGATGTGTACGACATCGAAAGCATTCTCGATCAAAAAACCCGTAAAGTAAAAAAAGTCGTGTCAAAGAAGTCAAAGTACAATGGAAAGGATATCCGCCGAGTTGGATTCTTGGATCGACGCTTCGCAAGTCATCTACTACAAAAAGAAATGACCATCATGCCCATCAACACAGCATCAACCACAACTGTGACAAGTCCTTCACCGAGATCTTCTCTGCAAGATCTACAAAACCAACCCTTGTGGTTGTGGTGTGGAAAACGTGTCCCTAAACCGCAAATAGTCTTTTTCTGCCAAATCTTTGTGGTGTATTGTGTCGTCGGTGCTGCCATTCCCAATTTGAGTTTGCATCAAGGAGACAAACAACTGTGGACCATTTAAGTGAGTAGTTTTACCTCGCTGCCTCACCAGTCATCCATCCAACAGTCACCACCACAACAATAACCCTCCTTTGGACACTCCTTTGACTTCAAGTGTACCCTCGGAAAGCAGAATTATGAATAACCAATTTTACTTAACTTTACCCAGTGACAGTTCCATGGATGTGTTTCTCCAGAATACCTTGCGCTGTTTCACGGCCAAATTACCTCAGGCCATCCAATTGGATCTCGAAGCCGATTGGGAAGTGGCTTTGGTCGAAATGATTCATTCCACACAAATCCTAAACCTCACCGAAAATCAAATGAGGTTTTGGGTCTACATTTTGAATATACAAGTACAAGAAAACCTGGATGCCAACAATCCTGGTATTTACAAGTACAAACAACCATCACAAGCTAATTCTCCCCTGAACCTCTATGAGATGAAAATACCTGCAGGCTATTATTTCAACGGTCAACATTTGGTGGACACTATTGCCAGTATTTTCGACATTCAGTTTGGCAAAGCCCTGACCAAACAAAACAAACCTATCACGATCGCGTACCATAAAGTGGCTCATTGCTTACTGATGAAATTTACGGATGCCCTAACGTTGTCCATAACTTTTAATCCCAGTTTGTTTTGCATGTTCGGTGGAGAGAAGATCACCTTATCTGATGGTCAGGTTTCCCCTGATATCAACATTTTCAACAACAGCCGATTTTTAACGTTATTTCGTCATTCGGAAGAATTGAACCAAGGATTGAATTTGATCTTTGTGTGCTCCGATGTGGTGGAGTACAACGTGGTGGGACACACAGCCGCACCGTTGCTGCGTTTCTTTCCTTTCAAAGTTGATTCTGCCGTGACTGCTGACGAGGAAAGTGGAAACACCTATCACGTTCACCGCGATTTTGTAAATCCTCAGTATTTGCCAGTCAGTAAGTCGTAATTATATACTGTCAACATTGGTATAAAAGGCGATCTGGGACAAAATATTCCATTCTCCAAAGGAAAAGTCACGGTGAAACTCCATTTTCATAAACGATTTTCTAACGACTTCTAACAACGAAGACGTGATTTAGGAGATATGCTGAAATCTGCCTTTCGTTCGGTGACCCCCGTTTTGAAACCGATGGTGACACGAGGATTGCACGCCTTGAAAGATGCCGCTTTGACGCAAGGAAAAGAATTTCTCCAAAATGTCATCATCGACGAAGAAAATCCCAAAGAAGTCTTCTTGAGAGCAAGTAAAAAGGTTTTGCTTCAAGCTGGAAAAGACATTCTGGGCCGACGAGAAACTCCTATAAATCATCTGAATGCTGCAGAGTCAGGCATTCCCTCTTCCGCAGAAAGAGACGACGACGAAGACACCACTCCAGAGGACTTCACACACGTAGTTAGAAAGACAAAGAAAAGAAGAACCTTCAGAGAATTAGACGTTTTTGATTATGAAACAGAAAAAAAGATGTACCGAGAGTCTTGCAAATGTATCAAGTTGGAACTGGATTTGTTTGGCATGCCACCCATCACGATGACGATGCAAGAATCCAAATGGGTAGAATTCCATCCCGTCTCTTCTTTGACGGACTCAGCCCCATCGAATTTGAAATCAAAGGACAGCCCGAAGATTACGTCGATCTGAATAGCAGTTACTTGTACATGAAAGTCAAATTGATCAAAACGGGCGACGCTCTAGCTCTACCTGATGATGCCAGAGTAATTCACGTCAACAATTTAATGCATTCCTTGTTCATCGAATTGGATTTGTATTTGAATAACAAACTGGTCAGCAGTAGCATGGATACTTACTCTTATCAAGCGTACCTAAAAAATCTCTTGACGTGCGGGAAAGACGCCAAGAACACTTATATGGATGCTTGCATAGTATAGAAACCTGACACAGCACTACCATTACTATGGACGACAAAAATTTGGTATTTATCGATCATCGAAAGAAAATCCTGCAAGGACCCAGTTTAGAGCTGATGGATCGTTTGCATTTGGACATGTGGTTGCAAGACAAGTATTTGCTGAATGGAGAAGATATCCGCCTGAGACTGAATCGCAGCAGTACCACCTTCCAGTTCCTGGCCAATGTCAACGAGTACAAAACCATCAGCAAAGAAGCTAGACTGTACGTGCGACCCGTGGAAATGTTGCCTAAAGTGGGAAACGACATCAGCCACACTTTGAGCAGAACGACCGCCATGTATCCGATACGACGCCTGAAAGTGAAAACCTTCACCATTGACGCTGCACTAGGATCCAAGATCGAAGATCATCTGTTCCAAGGGCAGTTACCCAAATGTTTAATCGTTGGTATCGTCAGCAATGAAGCCCTCAACGGATCCGTCACTGCCAATCCTTTTGAGTTTAAGCACTACAGAGTGTCCAAGATAGAAGTAAGTTGAGATGGCAAGACCTTGTGTACCAGACCCTTAGAACCTGATTTTTCTCCCGATAAGAATTACTTGGGATCGTACTTGTCCCAGTACGAAGCCACCAGACAGTTATGGATCCACACCATTCAAGGTATTACGTACGAGAATTATGCATTAGGTTACGCTTTGTGGGCTTTTGGTTTCACTCCTGACCAAGGCAGCGACGAAGGACATTTCCATCCTATAAAATCCGGTCAACTTCATGTGAAAGTTTAGTTTGCAGAAGCTCTACCCAACACGGTGAACGTCATCTTGGATGCTGAATTCGACAATACGATAGAAATAAACAGTTTGAGAGAAGTAAATTTCGAGGCTATTAGAAACTATGGAAGACACTTATCCCTCTCTCAATGGTGTAGTCTTTTTGGAACTGGAATTAGAGAATATCTTGGAAGCAGAACCACCAACCAAAAATGCAAAGACGAAGAGGACATGGCGATGTCCAGATAACCAGAGCAAGAACAATATTCAAGCTCCTGCTTTGTCAATCACCTGGCAGAAAAAATTACAGCGTTGACCAAGGAACATTGCTATGGGTGTCAAAACGATCATCCTAGTCAAATTCAACACGATAAATGCCAAATGATGAGTCAAGAAAAATATCTGGACGAGGATCTGGATGACGCTTGTGGTCTCATCTCGGAAGAAGCAGTGTTGCATCAGTGCAATAAGGACTTGCGTGACAATTCCTCCCCTCCACTGACTGCTCTAGAGATTCGTCGCATAGAATCTCACTTTCCACAGAGTACGGAGACGAAGCGAAGAGACGTTTACTTGGCAGAGACTTTCAAGCAAAACGTCAAGATTGAATTGATGACATATCATTACCTGTGAAGAAAAGAAAGAAATATGGATAAATGGGAACTTTATTAGCTTTTAGATAAACAGTTCGTACACCGCTTCTTGGAATCCTGTCGTGTGCGCTAAAGACGAACTTCTTCATCGCAAATCTAAAGACCATCAAGCTTATGTCATCAACAGCGACGACAGCCATCTCGTAGGAACCCACTGGGCGGCTGTCTACTTTTCCCACGATGACCATGTGGAGCATTTTGATTCGTATATATTACCACCTTTGGACGACGACATCATCGACGACTCTCTTCAATAATGTGAAATTACAAGGCACAGATTCCATGGTGTGTGGACAATATTGTGTGTATTTTCTTCATCAACGAAGTCCTGGATATCCATTATAACCTTTAGTGACTTATTTTGATCGTGGCAGATAGATGTAATTGTGACCATTATGGATATATCTTGTCTTTAGCTAGGAAATGTAGTATGCATCAATGGCCCTATGACCTCAGTTAAATGAAGTCAAACTTGACATCACAACGTTGTCAACCATGTCAATAAGTTACTGTTTGAAAAAATGTTGATATTGTATGGATTGTTATTTGTGTGTTGGTTGTTTGTTTGTTGAATAAAAATGTTGTATTTTGGAAATAAAGGGTGTCTTTGGTTTGTTTCAAACAAATGAATAGTATATCAATATATATGCTCTTTCACTTTTCTCTATCCCTCTTGGTTAGATTAGCTATAGCGTTCCAACCTAATACCGCAGGAATGTTTTCTTGCGCGTCCGCGTTTGAGACGCAAATAGAGGCGGGGCTCAGTCTGACCATCCATTGTTGACTTATCAACCTGTGAAGAAGGTTTCCAAATTAGCTAAGCTGAACGAAGCCTACACGCATTTACATCGTGTCAGGCAAAACCTGATGCGAAAGCGAGAAGAAATAGAGAATGTCAGGTGCTTCAAGTGGCACGAGAATTGAGAGAAGAGTATTTTAGAGAAGAAATAGAAAAGGAGCAAGAAGAGTGGACAGAGAAATACAGACATTAGAATCAGCAGCAGCAACAACAACAACAGCAGGAACCAGAAAGAGGCATTGTGAGCTGTAGAGTGGACACCAAGAAGTTATCCTTCTCCTTTCGAAGAAGCAGACCTTATCCTGTGGGAAAACCTGCTGCTAGACGGGCACGTAATGCCAGGTGTTAAGAGGGATTGCTAAACCTCTTCACAAACAAAACAGCCCTTTTCAGGGCTACACCCAATTCTCTAGAAAAGACATACTACTCTGTTGCCAAATTTGTATTTGTGTGTTTGTATGTTAGTGTGATTGTAAGTAAAGGAATAGAAGTATGTCTACAAACATTTGATTTCCCTGGCTTGTGGGATAGTGTGTGCGTGTTTGTTTTAGAATTTTATGTATGAGTGGTAATAGGGTGTGTTTGTAGGTAAAAAGTGGAAATGAGTGTTTCATTAGGTCCGCGCGGTCCATGATTTTGTTGTATTGTTTATGATGTTAGTTTTTGTGTAAGGGGGTGTTTTCCATCACGCCCTTGCATCAGACATATAAACGGAGCGTTCGTTAGTCTAGCTACCCATCGTTCACTGAGAATTACCAAATTGTTGGAACTCCAGACGCACCTGGAATATACCCGTTGCCTCCTGGACGAGCTCGCCATGGAGGCAATAGAAGAAAGTGCCAGGATTGAAGAAAAGGACGAGAAGATAAAGAAATAAGAGGAGAGGAAAGAAATGATCCTGCCTCACCTGATGCTAAGACAGAGCTGTGAAGTCAAACCAATGGTGAGGACACCATCACCACCACAGCGTCAGCCACATCCACAACCAGTACCGACAGCCACTGTCCCCCAGAAAGAAAACTGGGAAGAAGAGTTAGAGACGCTTCGGCAAGAGTGGGAGCCGTAGTGATCTCAACATCCAAGGGTCAGGGTCTGGAATAGACGAAGTAGAGAAGTCTTCACTATCCCACAAACTGACGAATGGGATAGTGAAGCCAATGAAGCTGCCTTCGCACTCCCAATCACACGCATACATTGGGAGCAAGATTGGCGTTGGCCTTGTGTGTGTGTGTGTGTGTGTGTGTGTGTGTGTGTGTGGGCCCAGACCTTAGTGGTGTAGGCATTAATCAGGTGCATTTTGGAGTTTAAAAAAAAAAAAAAAACTTCTCCGGGAAAACCAGATCTCTAGAAAAGAGAGACTGATCAAGTTGCCAGTCATATGTTTGTGTGTGTATGTGTGTGTGTATTTACGTTAACAAAAGACCATGTCCCTACATTAATGAGTTTGTTTTGTGTGAAAGTAGAGAAATGTGACAATAAACACTAACTCCTTTGCTGATGTAATAGTGTGTGTGTGTGTCTTTTTTCCCATAACAAAACCTTGTCCCTACTCTAGTGAGTGTTTATTTTGTGTGAAAGTGGAGAAGTGTAATCAGGGCAAACCAGATCTCTAGAAAAGAGAGACTGATCAAATTGCCAATCATATGTTTGTGTGTGTATGTGTGTGTGTGTATTTACGTTAACAAAAGACCATGTCCCTACACTAATGAGTTTGTTTTGTGTGAAAGTAGAAAAATGTGACAATAAACACTAACTCCTTTGCTGATGTAATAGTGTGTGTGTGTCTTTTTTCCCATAACAAAACCTTGTCCGTATTCTAGTGAGTGTTTATTTGTTTGAAAAGTGGAGAAGTGTAATCAGGGCAAACCAGATCTCTAGAAATGAGAGACTGATCAAGTTGCCAATCATATGTTTGTGTGTGTATGTGTGTGTGTGTATTTACGTTAACAAAAGACCATGTCCCTACACTAATGAGTTTGTTTTATGTGAAAGTGGAGTAGTGTGACAATAAACACTAACTCCTTCGCTGATGTAATAGTGTGTGTGTGTCTTTTTCCCATAGCAAAACCTTGTCCCTACTCTAGTGAGTGTTTATTTTGTGTGAAAGTGGAGAAGTGTAATCAGGGCAAACCAGATCTCTAGAAAAGAGAGACTGATCAAATTGCCAATCATATGTTTGTGTGTGTGTATGTGTGTGTGTATTTACGTTAACAAAAGACCATGTCCCTACACTAATTAGTTTGTTTTATGTGAAAGTGGAGTAGTGTGACAATAAACACTAACTCCTTTGCTGATGTAATAGTGTGTGTGTGTGTGTGTGTGTGCGTGTGTGTGTGTGTGTGTGTGTGTGTGTGTCTTTTTTCCCATAACAAAACCTTGTCCCTATTCTAGTGAGTGTTTATTTTGTGTGAAAGTGGAGAAGTGTAATCATAAACCATAGCTCACTTGACTGGTGTGATTGTTGGGGATGTGTGTTTTTTTTAAATAAAAATTTCCTTCTCCACTCTGTCTTGATAGGAATTATGGAGGGTTTTGTTGGTAACGGTGTGTTGGTTTGTAAAAATTTATGTTTGGTCAGCAATATTATCTCTTGTAGATTATAGGCATGTGATATGTGTAGTAGGTGGGAGGGGATGTTTTCTTTCACGTCCGTGTTTGAGGTATAACCAATGTAGCGTTCGTCATTCGCGCCACATATTCATTGATTCCATTCATTCAGGCAAGAGACGTCGAGGGAGAAATATCGGATCGTCAGCGGCTATATCGATAAGGGTGGAAGAGGGAGCGGGATAATAATGCGGCACGTGCGGC
>JAECUM010028672.1:0-10733 GCA_016617855.1 Megalonaias nervosa | reverse complement strand
GAGAAAGGACACCGGGCTTCAGAGTGCCCTAAGAAACAAGAGGAGAAAGTGGAGAGGGTTTCAGAAGAAGAAAGTGATGATGAGGAAGAACTTGTGCCAATAAAAAGATGGAAATGGAAAAATGGACTATTTGGACCAATGTGTTGGCCTATAGCCTCAAACGGGACATGGAAAGAAAGGGTAAGTGTCTCTTGGTCTTAATGTTTATAATAAGAATGGTGTATATTGTTTTTGTATTGTCACTGCACGAATATATGCTCTTTCACCTTTCTCTATCACTCTGGATCACATTTTAGTTGGAATTGAAATGGAAGGGATGTTTTGATTCATTTACGCACTTCAGGCATGCAAGTGAGATAAAATTTATCAGTCTATTCATCTATCATTGCTATGTCTTGATTTTTTCTAAACACTTTAGATAAATTTTTACACACGCATACCCTGATGCCATAGAATGATACTGTGTTTGTTTCTTTCCCTTAACAAAATGCTTATCCCTTTACAAAAAAGCGTTTGTGTGTGTGTTTGTGCTTGTGTGTTTGTCTGCCTTTCTACGTTTTGTGTGCATGTGTGTTTGTGTGCGCTCGTGCCTTTGTGTGTATGTGTGTGTATGTGTGTTTCATCTTAACAGAAAAGACCTTGTCCCTACACTACGTGGATAGTATATAATGTGTTTTTCTTTCCTTCCCTTCTGTGTTGATAGTAGATATTGGGGTTATTTTCTTCTCCTTCTGTGTGGATAGTAGGTTTGTTGTTTTTAATTCCCCTTCTGTGTTGATAGTAGATATTGTGTTTGTATGCGTTGGCGTACGTATGTGGATAGTATATGATGGTTTTTTTATTCCTTTGTTGTGTTGATAGAAGTGTGTGTGTGTGTGTGTGTTTTATGCATTCGCGTACGTTTGTGTGGATAGTAGATATGGTAGGTTTTCTTCCCTCTGTGTGGATAGTAGAGTGTGTGTTTTATGCGTTCGCGTACGTTTGTGTGGATTGTAGATATGGGTGTGTTTGTATGCGCTCGCGTACGTTTGTGTGGATAGAAGATATGGGTGGTTTTTTTTCTCTTCCCTTCTGTGTGAATAGTATATAATAGGTTTTTTCTTCCCTTCTATATATTTGTTTCTTTATATGAGTTTTCGTACGTTTCTTTGTGTTTGTATGTGTGCGTTTGTATGTGTGCGCGTGTTTGTTTGTGCGTGCGTGTGTATTGGTCTTTGTTTGTCCCTTTAAAACTCCCTTTATTTCTATTAAATTCATGCCACCCACCTACCTACAGTAGCGCGTATTCAGGTCAGCCGCTTGCAACACTGTTGCCATTTTCCCCTAGTGTTGAGTACAGTGACGTCATTGAAGCTGGAAAGTTTGAGACTATGAATATAGACTTGGGTTTTTCCACAGGTTGTAGCTATAAATACATACCAGGGTTTTTAAACAGGAACGTCGCACAAGTTGAGACCATAAATAGATAATGGGATTTTCCAAAGGAATTTCCCAGAAGTTGTAGATAAAAATAGATGAAAGGATGTGGAAAAGAAGAAGAAAATTGTCCTGTAGAAGATGAGGTGCTGATGGAGAAGAAGAAGGGAGGACAGAACGTAGAAAAAAGCTAAACGACCCCTTTCAGGGCCACTCATATGTCTCGAAAAGATGTCTACTCTCTCTTGCCTACATAGATTTTAGTCGATTTTATATTTTATGTCTGATAGATTTATGTTGACCAATCTATGGTTGTGTCCTATGTCTATGCCTATGTCTATTGATATGACCCGCCGCTATAAAATCGTGTCCCTATATCGTCCCAGGGGGTCTTGTAATGCTCATTCCCCTTGTGCCTATCCATTTTTGCCCCATTTTGTTCCTGGCCATATTTCCTTCTTTGGCCTCATGGGCCCTATAAATTTTGCCCTATAGTGTCCCAAGGTGTTTTTCTTCATTGCCATGATATGCCCCATACAACCCGAATATTCTCATGTTAAATTTCCCTTGTCGCCAAAGGTTCCTACCCATTTTAAATTCCCCTTGTCGCCAAAGTACAAACACTCTGTTTTAACATTAAGGTCCCATTGTCCCTAAAGTAGCCCTGTATTCCCATGTTAAAGTCCCATTGTGGCCAAAGTGCAGGCCCTGTTTTGCCCATGTTAAAGTCCCATTGTCGCCAATTTTGATATACCCATTTTTAACATTAAGGTCCCATTGTCGCTTAATTGGCCCCATATACTACTTACGCGTTATTTTAGTATGGTATGTCTATTCCAGTTAAACTACCTGCTTTAGAATTGTTATTTATCGTGACGACATTGTTATGTCGACGTGATTCCTTAACAGGGTCGAGTTTATCACAAATAATCCAAGTCGGACCATCTTCGCTGATATGTTCTACAATCATTTTTATTCTGAATATGTACTTGCTGTCATCAACAAAGATTATTAATAATAGTTGCCGCTTGTTTGCCATTCATTGTACAATCAATTAAAATAGCATCACCATCTATCTTAAATGTTGAAAAAACATGGGCAGTACCATCGTTGATAAATTCTTTGTTTGCTATTTTGATCAAATCATGCAACTGTACTTGGAATGGTGACTGTTTCTTATCTTTGGTTAGTCTGTCAAAGTCGAACTTGGTGATGTATTCTGGTTCTATTGCCGACAATCTTTTTCTTTCTCGTTCAAAAATTTTTTCTCTACTCTTCTTTGGTTTTATTTTTGTTAATCTCTCAGTTTCACTCGCGGTTAATAACGATTTTATCTCATTCCGTAATTTTTCTTATGCAATTTTCGACCATGGGAAATGTGGTTTTATCCTAGTTAGATTAAAATGCTATTCTTGCAGTTGTTTTGCAACAGCAGAATTAGTCATCTAGGAAAAGTATTATCTTCAATAGGACTTTGTCCAATAATATAATATGCATCAGGCAAAAAATAATTGTCGATGGCTCATGATCGGATCAGTCACACCTTGTAAGAAAAATGTTCATGGAGAGTACTCTGGATATCACATGGCCAGTTTTCGCCGTGGCAGCACTGAACCACAGCCATGTTTGAAGTGTGGTGTGGGGGTTAAGGGAAAGACCCAGTTATGTGTTTCTTGTGGCGGACGAAACTATCGAGCGCTTAAACGATATTACGAGAAACAACATGCTTCTGATGATATAAAATAAAAGACGCCAAAGATTATATCGAGAAAAATATTCCTCTGCTGAAAAATGGTATATTGGAAGTAGAAATTTTTTTATAAATGAAACAAATTGAGAAAGCGATTGATCTTGATGAATTTAAGAAACATCCGATATTCGTTAATTACAAAGCGAGTAGATCTGGTATCGTCAGAGATTGTCGTGTCAAAGAACCTCTTGGAAATAACGTTAACATGCACTACCTCATGGTTGCTGTTGGAATTCCAGAAAGCATGAAAAATAAAAATAAATTATTACTTACAAAGATTTGTTTCGATACTCCCACAGTCACGTGTTTGTGCTAAAATACTTATGCGATGCTAATAACAAGGAGGGTTCCCCACATGAGGTCATGTGGTTGAATGTGTTAAATAGCTATGCTCTATAACTCGCTGGGATTTACACAGCCAAAAATCGATTATTGTGCACTCGTTAGAGAAATATACTTGGCTAAAACAACAGTTTTTAGCACCACCCACCCACCCCCTTGCAAAACGGGACCTTACTGAGGGGCTCCCACAAAAAATCGGCCGCCATTTTTTGGACCCACTCTCACCCCCTTTGCTGCTAATACAATGCTCAGGAGTTACAGAAAAGTAGTATTTACTGATTGTCTTCTTCTACTTCCAATAATAAGCCGTGTTTCTCTGGAGAATACTCGCATATTATGTGAACTATGTACATGTGGTGAGAGTCCAAGTACAGCTAAAAATATGTTAATAACGTATCTGGTCGGAAGCTACGCGATCCCCGCACCAAGCTCTGTTCTGAAAGCATAGATGGATGTGACGTTCACTAGGTTGGGTATTAAGGAGTTCCACATGCGGATTCTTGATGGGAAGGAGTCCTTGTATGTTTTAACTCTGGAGAAAGTGGAGAGAAATCTGCATCAGTGTCCTGAATAGCTCCTGTCTGGAGGACGTATGGAGCTGTTGGGATATCAACTAGCTGGTGTACACAGTCCGGTACATCATTACAGCTTTTGCTTGTTGTCGTCGGACTTGAAATTCTTCTCATCCTAAATGTTGGAGCATGGTGTTGACACTGCTGGTTCGCAGAAAAATGCCAATAGTTAACCGTGCCGCCCTACGTTGTAGCCTATTGCTTCAAGTCTGGCAATGTTTGACAGATGTGTCTCAAACGGTCGACTGCATACGGAACTTTCAATATATATATATATATAGCATATATATATATATGCTGGTTGTTACATATGCTATATATATATATTATTATTTATATATATATATATATAATTTCGAACACCAACCAGTACGACATGCTTTAATTTGGGCAGATTCTGATTTGGGTGCGTTTTGACATGAGTTCGCCTTGACTTGGACATGTTTTACTCGTATCTGGTAATTCCGTACCCAAGTCGTTTCGTACCCAAGTTGTTTCGTACACAAATGAGTCGTTTCGTACCAAAAGCAATGGTCGTTTCGTATCCAAGGTGCTGGTCGTTTCGTACCCAATGCTATAGTCATTTCGTACTTAAAGTACAAATATAACCACCAATATCATATAAAAATGATTACCCATGGTGCTGATCGTTTCGTACCCAATGCTATAGTCGTTTCGCACCTGACGTACAAATATAACTACCACTATCGTATACAAAAGATACATATTTAAAACTGTTTAAAGTCCTTCAATGTTGCCTTTTATCCTCTGTGATAGATAGATAGATGCATAAAAAATTACAAAGGTAATTACACGAACGATCAATGCTAAAAGGAATTTACATGTTACTCTTCTATTCTGGAAAAAAATATATGCCGTATTACATGGGGTGCTGTATTATAAACATTTCAATACTTCAGAATCAAAGCATTGATATATATCTTCGATTATATAAATAATTAAATAGATCAGTTTTAAAACTCAAAAGTAAATATGTGTAAAATGCAGTGCCAAGTTAAATCTCTCTCTCTCTCTCTCTCTCTCTCTCTCTCTCTCTCTGTATGTGCATCATGTTTAGGAGGATAACAAAATAAAACTGATTATGCCAAACAATGAAAACAAATTTTCACTTGCCATGAGAAAAATATTAATATTTATACTTAGATGAAAACAGATTTTCAGTTATGCCACTAACATGTTAGTTTCTTGAGATCGGTGAAAATGTCCAAAACTTTGCAAAAGTATGCTAATCCGACCGGTGTAGTATTAAATTTTGACTTTCGTTGAATTCTGATCTGGTCGGGTCATTTTCAACGGCAGTGATCAAAATTTCACGTTGAAATCTGACCTTTTTTGAACAGTCCTGTTAATTGCGGCCAGCAGTCTACCAAAAAATAGCTTGGCGGTCCGTATAGTATACCACGTTCAACACCTTTAAAAGCAGGCGACAAAAATTGAGAGGATAAACATTTGTAATTTTTTCAGTCACGTTAGTCATTACTAAATAATATCAAGAAATATGACAGTGTTTGTTAATTTGAATGACAGAAAAAAGAATGGGCTTATTCAGTTATTTAAACCTGGACAAGTTTTTCTTTTTATTTTTACTGGCAATGTGAATTTTTGTTAATTCTTTTTAGTACATAGATGCTGTTATAGTGAAAACAATACAATTACTATAATTTTTTGTGTTTGGTCAATTTTTTTGCCCGGATATACTTTGCTCATGCAATTTTTAAGGTAGGAAACAGATTAGGCCTAGAGAGGGAGCGGTAAATGTGACAATAATATATATTTTACCTTGTAAATGAATGGGTACGAAACGACCAATTTCCACTGCGTACGAACGACTTGGGCACGGAGTGACCATGAGCCGTTTTAGTTCCTCTCGTAGGCTCGAGGGAACTACGGATTTGAATGAACTAAATTAATCAAGGATATGAAGTTGAAAACAAATTCACTACCCATTGTCATTTCAATTAACATTTATAATTTATAATCTGATCTTCACCACGCAGAATAAAAGGTCAGGAGTGTAAAAGCTGTTTGCTTGAGAGCGAAAACTATTCAAATGTGATTAATTGTTTTTTCTTCCTGAGAATACAAGCTGTAGAAACACAATTCAAGTTTAACGATCGTAGTGAAATTAAATATTTAGTAACAGTTAGAAGCTGAATGAGATCATATGCACATATACTAGTGAAAAATATGCCTAGTCTACGGAAGCACGGAATGCTTCATACTTGAGAAAAACCATTCAAGTGTGAAGTGTGTGATCACTTTAGTCTGTGTTGACCTTTAAAACTACACGTGAGGAACATACTGAAGAAAAAACCATTTAAGTGTAAAGTATGTGATCAAACATTTAGTCACCGTGGAAATTTAAATCAGCACATGATGATACATACTAGAAAAAAAAGAAAAAAAAAACATTTAAGTGTGAGGTGTAAAACATTTAGTCAATCTAGAAGTCGAAAATAGCACTTGAAGATACACACTGGAGAAAAGCCATTTAAGTGTGAAGTGTGTGATAAAATGTTTCGTCGGTGTGACGATTTGAAACTGCACATGAGGATACATACTGGAGATAAACGGTTTAAGTGTGAAATATGTGATAAAGTTTAGTCATCGCAGAAATATAAAACGGCTCATGATGGTGCATACTGGTAAAAAACCATTTAAGTGTGAAGTATGTGATAAAGTGTTGAGTGATCATAGAAATATAAAACAGCACATGATGGTGCATACTGGTAAAAAACCATTTAAGTGTGAAGTATGTGATAAAGGGTTTAGACAGTATGGAAATTTAGAACAGCACATGAGGATACATACTGGAGAGAAACCATTTAAGTGTAAAGTGTGTGATAAAATGTTTAGTCAGTTTGGAAGTTTAGAGCGGCACATAAGGATACATACTGGAGAAAAACCATTTAAGTGTGAAGTGTGTGGTATAATGTTTAGTCAACGTGAAAATCTAAAAGGGCACATGAGAATACATACTGGAGAAAAACCATGTAAGTCACTTACTAAGTGTGAAGTTTGTGATAAAACGGTTAGTCGACCAAGAAATCTGAAGAGGCACATGAGAATACATACTGGAGAAAAACCATTTCAATGTGAAGTATGTGATAAAATGTTTAGTCGGAGTGAAGATCTGAAACTGCATATGAGGATACATACTGGAGAGAAACCATATAAGTGTGAGGTATGTCATAAAATGTTTCGCCATTGTGGAAGTCTAAAAAAACACATGAGAATACATACTGGAGAAAAACCATTTCAATGTGAAATAAGTGATGCAATGTACAGTCAGAGTGGACATCTGAAGAGGAATATGAGAATACATACTGGAGAAAAACCATTTCAGTGTGAAGTATGTGATAAAATGTTTAGTCGGCCTGGAAGTCTAAAGAGGCACATGAGAATACATACTGGAGAAAGACCATTTCAGTGTGAAGTGTGTGATAAAACGTTTAGTCGGAGTGAAGATTCGAAACTGCATATGAGGATACATACTGGAGAGAAACCATATAAGTGTGAGGTATGTCATAAAATGTTTCGTCATTATGGAAGTCTAAAGACACACATGAGAATACATACTGGAGAAAAACCATTTCAGTGTGAAGTATGTGATAAAATGTTTAGTCGACCTGGACATCTGAAGACGCACATGAGAATACATACTGGAGATAAACCATTTCAGTGTGAAGTATGTGATAAAATGTTTAGTCGACCTGGAAATCTGAAGATGCACATGAGAATACATACTGGAGATAAACCATTTCAATGTGAAGTATGTGATAAAATGTTTAGTCGACATAGACATCTGAAGACGCACATGAGAATACATACTAGAGAAAAAAACATTTCAGTGTGAAGTATGTGATGGAATGTACAGTCGGAGTGGAACACTGAAGAGGCACATGAGTATACATTACTGGAGAAAAACCATTCTAGTGTAAAGTGTGTGGTAAAATGTTTAATCGGAATGAAGATTTCAATCTGCACAGACTCCTTCCTACAGAACCATCTGTAGGGAGGAGGTAGTGTTATGTATATGCAATTTAATTGCTTGTGTGTTAGTTTTAAATTCTCTTTTATTTTATTTTTATTTCATTACATGTTATTGTAATGATGATTTTATTCACTGGATTTGACTTTGTTTTCGAAAATTCAGTTTTCTGTTTTGAACTGATAAAAGTGCAGTATTGTTGCTAAATTATATTTTTAGCTGGCCTAGTTCTTGACCTTGGCTCAAAATTCGTAAACACTGAGTGAAAATGATTGGTCATTATCAAGGTCATGTTCGGACCACGTGATAGCTCTAGTTTGTAAACAACTTGTTTTATTGAATCTAAGAATAAGTTTTGTTTAATAGAATTAGGTTCTTCCATGGCGTATGTGGCTATTGGCTGTGTGCTTTTACTGCGTTGTTACAACTGGGTGACCACGCGGGCCATCATGTGATCTAAAATCGTGGGTTAAAACAAACAATTTGTAGAGATTTTGTCAGTCATAAAAAAATCCATTTGGAGTTCAGACGTATTTTGTGTTGTTGCCATTTGAGTTGATTTTTTTTATTTAAAATAATTTACTCTCTTAATAATAAAACCCAATTTATGCATGTTATCCTTTGATGATAAAAACACAAACTTGTGTTTCATAGCTTTAACAAGAGTATGTAAATAGCAGCTTGTGTTTTAAGAATATAATCGGTGATCTGGATATTTTAACTGCCTCTTGTGCGCTATTTCATTATAAAATCATTTTGAAACTTTAAGTGTACCAGTAATGGTGAAATAATGGCGGACATCACTATTTCTGGGAAGTACCAGTTTATTAGATTGTTGTTTTCGTAAATCGTCGAGCAAATACATTGAGAAAAATATACAATTCATAGAAAGCAAAGCTTAGGTATTATGTTAATGAAGATTTAACTTTAAAATGCAGTTATGTAGGTCAGAAACCTGTGGGACAATGCTATGTTGTGGGATTCACAAGAAGCGCTGTAAATGTAAGGCCAGAGTTGTTTTCTGACCAGACTCGTATTTGTAAAAATACGGAAAAAAGCTGCGAAGCAGATAATATTTAATCTATGCCTAAATTAATACAAGTATGTAGGCAAATAAACAAATAATAAATTTGCAATCCTATCATGGACTGTTGTAATGAAGCTGTATCAAGTGAGTGATTACATTACGAAAACCCCTCCTTCTGAAAATTGATGCGCTCACGTCTGTGTTGATTCCGTTGGAAAGAAGGGTTTAGTTCATATACCTACTATAAAGGAGCCATGTCTGTAATTTTATGCATTTTAGCTTGTTATGTATGAATAGTTACAGTAACGTTTTATCCGCAACAAAGAAATGAGCACGAACAGTGTTATCTGAAGACACGTGTGCAGTGGCCCTCTTCTACGTGGTACAGGGGTTGTGTCAAACACGTTTAAAAATCTTTAAAAGTGCCAATATTGTGAACTTTTAGAAAGTATATATTAAAAAAATACAAAAAGATAAAAAAAAAAATTCTTAAGGGTAGTTGACGAAGCAGTTTTACTTACTTGTAATTACAATAATGTAATCTAGTAACTTGTAATTACAATAATGTAATCTAGTAACTTGTAATTACAGTAATGTAATCTAGTAACTTGTAATTACAATAATGTAATCTAGTAACTTGTAATTACAATAATATAATCTAGTACAGTAAAACCTGTTATGAGAGACCGCCCCTTCTGCCAACAAAAAGCGGTCTCTCAAGACAGGTGGTCTTTCATAGCAGGTTTGTACAAAAATACGTTTCCAAGGTCCAGTTTCAGAACAATTTCAAGAAAAATAACCACAATCACTGTACATATATTCTATTCTTTATTAGTAGTTGTTACTAAAATATTGTATGCATTCATCTAAAAAAAATTATATTGTAATAAAGATATACTTCTATCATTAAACATGAAATCACATTTGCATTTGAAGATCACATATTTTAGCATATGAAATTGTTTCTGCATTACTCGTTTTCCTTTATAACAACCTAAATTTGTTTTACCAACGTTTAAACCGCTTTTTTGCGAGTGGTCTGCACTTTTTCACTTCTTTTAATTACAATAATTATTTTCCCCAGCATTAAAATCTGTCTCTTTTTAGTTGGAGGTTCGTCCATTGTTATTAAAATTCTAGGTGTTAAAATTATTAGTGCTCAGTTGTAATATCGAACGTAAAGACGGTGGCTGTGGGAAAATATGAAAAATCTATACATGTGCATTGCATATCTAACAATTAAAAAAAAAAAATAAAAAAAAAATAAAACAATTACCTCATCCAGAAACAGGACCATTTACTCAGTGACAAAAGTCAACGGCTTCATTAAAAGATGACATACAGGGATTAACTCTGTAAGCAAAGTGTGTAACCCGGTCGCAGCAACTTGAATAGACAACAGCTTTGTGATTGGGATGTCATCACTTAACATGGGGGGGGGGAACAAACATCACAAGTCTTGAGCACTATCAATCGAATCCCGCAAATGATTCTCTCTTGCTGGTTTAATAGACAATGACCTTATTCACCCCCGGCAATACCGATTAACTTGAGACAAACAATATACGTGGCCACTTTGTCAACTTTGGCACTTCAACGGCATTTCATGACATG